>JAPQRN010000025.1:4856705-4867035 GCA_037367275.1 Coranthus polyacanthus | reverse complement strand
TCGGTGGGGGGTGGGGGTGGGGGGTTTGGAGGGCCTGTCCCCCCCCCCCCAAGAAGGGAAACAAAAAAAAAAAAAACGGGACATTTATTAAATATTTTTTTTTCTTCGCGCAGCTCCTCTTTCCCGTTGTTTTTAAACAGTGCGTTAGTTTCACCGCATTGTGCTAGCTACAACACAGGCCCGTCGCAGCTCTGCTCAGCCTCGGTTTGAGGGTTGAAACCTGAAAAGAGAACATGGAAAAGAAACTGTCAACTCAGTCCCGTTAAAGCCCGTGAGTGCCTCCTTCTCCTCCTTCTCCTCCTTCTCCTCCTTCTTCTTCTTTTCATGTTTTTGTTTCACTCTGATTCAAAGAGGCTGTTTCTAATGGAGGTATCTGAGCTTCATTAACTGTCACATCCTGGCTTTGACTGGAGACAGATAAATACATATATACTCCACAACCAGCAGCCTTATATTTCACACAGTAATAATGATAGTGAATGAATGGACACGGGTATATATCTGCAGCACGGATGTAGTGGAGGACCACCCAGAGGGGGGGGAGAAAAAAAAACAAAAAAACATTTTTTTAAGGAGTGAACACTTACAAATCACAGCTTATCTTAAATAATTAATCACAGTCTGCAGGAATCTCATGCAGGATAAGTGTCTCCCATAAAGTATCAGAGAAAGTACAACTCATATTACTCCGGGGCGACTCCATATTGCACATTTCAGTAAAACTAATTGCCTGGAGCATTGCCCATGTTGTCCAGTACAAAAGGTTTTACTGATTTGGCGCTCAACACTTGTTATTGGACCATCCTTGAACAGTGCGGCTTTCTCTCTCTCTCCACATTTTCTGAATGGCATTCTGGTCATGAGGAGCGAATTGTTTCTTGTTTGTTTTCACATTGTGAAGGAAGGATTTTATTGGCTATAAAACATGTGCCAGTAATCTTAATAAGTTGTTGGCCCACTTAGGGATTAAACGAGATTTAAAGCATCTAAAATATTTCTGTGTAGCTGTTACAGAGAGCTTTTGTAGTCGAAAAAAAAAAAACACCCCAAAAAACATCCATGTTTAATGATCTGTGCCTGTTGGTTTAAAGCCAGATATAGGCTCATGCTGTTCTCGTTGTCTCATCGTTTTCTGAACAAAGACCAAGTTTTAGGGCAGAAGAAATAAGGATGGAAGAATTTATTCAGCCTTTTTTGAATTACAGGCTTACAGACATGCCAGAAATCAGGCTGTAAAATATTTACGTTTTACTGAAAATCTCCTATGAAACGTTCAATGAATCTTTTAGTATTTGCAGGCTCCATTTTCTTAATTTCGCTTTGATGAGAAATGAGGTATCCTTCGTGCCTTTCCAAGGTCTGTCCGTTGATGTAATGTTGTAGGTTGTTGTTTTTGGCCGTCGCAGACAAACACTGTATATCATGTAAGAAATGCTCACGGGTCGCATGGGACAAAGGCCCGTCTAAGCTGTGATCTCACGACTGGAACAAATCGAGAGTAAAAGATCAGATCGAGAGTAAATCAGTCATTTGAGATGTTTTTAAGCTCAAACACCAGTCATTCTCTGGTTCCTGCTTGTCAATCCTGAGCTGCCTTTTTCAGTGTTTCATTTTGAAATTTTTACATATTTTTGTGTTCTGGGTTCAGAAATGCACTCTGGGAATGAAAAAAGTCAGCAGTTTAATCCTCTCAGTAGTTTTTTTTTTTCTTCTTGCAGTTAAGAGATCACTTAATAAACCCCTGAACTTTCAAAATAAGTCCACCAAGAGTTCAAATAAAAGTACGTACATTTTTCACCGGTTGGATGATTCGAACGTGACGGGAAACAGGAAGAGGATTTTTGAATAATTTTTGCATGCGCGTGTCACGTTTGAAACAATATTTGGTCAAGAACACGAGGAGCCATCGGTGCTGCGAACATTTCATCCTGAGGAATGACCCTAGAGGCGCTGAGGGCTCCGGATAAACGTGGTTCCACTCTACAATCACTAGATTACATTTATGGCCTGTGTGAAAGCTGTGGGCTCGTGTTTGAGCTTGATTGAAGTTTTGCGAGAGCCCCGTCCCAGTGCAACTTTGAGATTGCATATCCAAGCTGTGCCGCATTACATCATGAAAAGCAGAGCCAGTGACTTATTCAAGTGTAATGGGCAGTATAAGTGCTCGCTCGCTCTGTTCGCCTCTAATTGTTCACAGATGTTCTGCACGCCTTTGTGTCCCACATCTTGTTGCAGCCGGCTCACACAGACGCCACATACGGTGTTCAGACTTTTATTATAGAGGGGGAACGTGGCATGGAGTAAGTGTTTAATTTGGCTGTTGGTTCTGTTAACCAATTTTGGGTATAAAATTATTTATTAGGCGTATCTGCATTTGATTTGACTTATGCATCTTGAAGCAATGTTGAGGGAGAAATGTGGGTTTTATAGAGCAAAAGATCTTACAGACAGTCAAGGTCAGCCAGTCTGTGAAATATCACTTTATTAGGTCGTAGTTTGGCACTTTTACAGGGAGGAAGGAGCAACGGGACAATAATGTAGTCGTTTTGATGTCTGGTAGGGGTGTGCAGACAGGTCAGAGCCTCCTTTAGTCGGGTCTATCTCTCCATACCACCAGCCCCCCCTCTGCATAAACAGCCATGCTTTGAAGATAGGCAAAGTCTGGGCTGGGACCTCTCCTTATCAGTTATCGGCTCAGCCCTTTATCGCCCCACTGTCTGATGCATGCAGGTACTGTAGCCACCACAGTTACACCAAAGGCACTTCTGGAGCCTACATTAGCATAGCAAAATATTCATCAATTACCCCACAGAGTGAGCTTGATGCCACAGAGCTCGCAGCGGGGGGGACGGCTGACTGCGATCTCTGCAAGACGCCATCGTCTTCGCAACTGCTTCGCACACAGACGCATGCACACAATGCAGATATTTAGATGAAAAGAATTATCTTCGCCTGCTTTGTTTCCCCTCTGCCTTTTTGTTTTCATCCTTTTCAACTCGGCAACCTCACGCGGTTATCTACGAGCTAGAACAAATTAAAACCTCGGACTTGTGTTTCCTGGCTTTACATACGTTGTCTTGGAGCTGTGCTGTGTTACATATGGCCTCTGAAACATGCATGATTGAATATCCTTGAGGAATCCTAATAGTAGGCAGGCCCAGAGCTCCCACCAAAATGCAGGGGTCTCATTCAAAATCCACCCTTCAGAGGAATCTGCGGTCATACAAACATTGAAGTTGGCAAAACACTGCTTTAGCTGCCGCAGCTGTAACAAACATTCAATTCATCAGCTCGTCCAGAGAAAATATGGCTTGGAATGTAGCTTTAATCAATTCAAGCAAACCAGGTCCCCACCACGTCCTGTTTGGCCAAAAAATCTGATTAAATACCCATAATTTTGTTCTGTTTTACTCAGAAACAATCTGTTTGACTCTAACCATGAAAAGTTGAGTTATGACCCATGATAGCTCAGATCGAGACGGTGTAGATAAAGAATAACAGCTACAGTGGGAGGCTTTGTCTATATTCAGGTTGCGTTGTGTGCTCGGTGCTGAACAGGGTTCCTTTGTGCACCTCTACAGTTTATTTTCATTTGTCTTAAAATAAGTTGTTACTGAGGAGCTTTAAACACACACCCTCCCCCCATCCCTTCAGTCCTTAAGCCCTCTCCCACAAGGTGCTTAGTGAACGCCGGTGCTTCAGTGTTTAGAAATTCTCCTGAGCTTCCTGTCTCAAAACCTCTCCATCATACTGGTCTATATGCTTTGTAAAACATCAGCAGCACCCTTCCCATGGATATTGTGTTTGTCGCAGTGATGGAGAGCAGATTGTTTGGAGGATCTCCATATATAGCCCCCCCCCACCACCACCACCCCACCCCTCAGTGGGCTTTCCATATTATCTTATATTCTCTACCATAAATAGGTCTTCCTGTTGGCCCGACCTTGGAGAAAGGATGTGGATGATGAGCGTGCCTGGCTCAGCAAAGATAGAACTATGAGCTTCTGGTCGGCTTTGAGCTGTTGCGGCTGGTGGCCAGATGTGGCCGTCCACCGCCCAACCACTCACACTCCCCTGCGTCCTCTAATTTTATTTAAATGTTATTGTTTTCCAGCTTCCTCCTCTCACCTTGAGATGCAAAAATACAATCAATTGGATTGATATGTGCTTCAGCAGAGGCCTTAATTGCGGGTAGTGGCCAGAAAGATCGCATTAACATGAAATGCCACTGCCTGTAGTAGAGCTGCGCTGTGTGGTGAGTCAAGATGCTTGGTTATCAGTGTTTTGGTTTTTTTTGGCTTGTTTGCAACCGTTTCACCTGGTCTACACACCAGATAGTCATGTGAACATACACTGCACGAGCTTCACTGCCTAAACAGAGACCGATTACTCATTTCTTTGTTGTAAGTGTGGGTAATGAGCAGATTCCACACAGACGGTAGAATACATTCTCGCATGCATTTTTTATTTAACTAAATTGCAGCCTTTTGCGATTTTTATTTGCAATTGCATGAACTACAACATTAAAATGCTCTTTCATGTATTTGTTAGTGATTAAAAAGAGGGTAACATAATATTCTATAATAATATTTGCAACCATTCTGCGTAATGAGGACTTCTACTTCTGATACTTGTATTTTGAAGATACGACTTATGTTCTTTTTCTTAAGTAACATTTTGAATTCAGGACTTGTACTTGTATTGGAGTATTACTCTGCCAATAGGGTAGTTGTTTTTTTTTTTAAACAAATGGCCTCCAAAAAAAAAAAAAACCCCAAAAAGCTTTTACAAAAAATCTGATTGGCTCATTGATAAAACTACAGCAGCTATGTGGACTGGACTTAGTGGCTGCTTATGACCTGGATTAACTCATCTGGCTTCAGCATCGTGTCTTGTTCAACCTCCACATTTTTTCCAGGCATGTCAGGGTTCAGCAGTTTGGTGCTAATATGACTCACTGAGGATCAGGTAGTAAAGACGTTTGCTGACACACATGGAAATCTAGTGTGGGGCTGGACAACATGCAGTTGTTCCTCTGGCAGGCAGTCTGGTTACATGGCTCGTAGTCTGGTTGGCAGGGGACACCGCCTTCTCTGGAGAATTTACAGTGGTATGAAACCTGCCGTTATGCGGCCCACGACAAACGGTTTTCATTACCGTGCTTTTATGAATGCAGAAATGAACTGAAGAGCATACTCTTTTTCACATGTGAGGAATTTATTTAGGTCACCGTCACTCTGGAGTACGTGCGGTAAAACTTGAAAGTTACCGTTAAAGTTGTACACGTGCAGGTCATTTCTTCTTGGCTGGACATACATTGCACAAACGGCTACAATCAGCATGCCAGACAAGAGCCAGCCCGCTGATGATGGCTCACCAGCTACAACAACTTCTGACTTCCTAATGAGATCCGACTAAGCTGAGGCTTCATGCAAATTAACACAAGAGGCCTCCACCAAGACCACTATGGCTTTTATAGCCCCAGCTGTAGCCCCTGCACATCTCTAACCAAGGACTGGGTGTCACATTTCTCGCTGCTGGATTAGCTCTCCATCCTCACATGGAGCTGTGCACATTACTGCCCATTAAACTGTCTGCCCCTCAATGGGGGTTTGTACCCCATGAGTCTGATTTACAACACTAATTCAGAATTTCCCTGACAGTTCCCTCGCTTCAGTCGCCTCCTGACCCAAAAAAAACCCAGTAAAGATGGACCATCTGCTAACGGATCATCGCTTTATGTACCTTTAGTTGGTTGAAACGGAGGAAACAATATACAGAACTTTCATATAACTCATAACTTCATAACTCATATAATCCCATTAGTAAAAATATCAGAAGGTAACAACAATTAACAACAAACATAAATCTCATTGTTCACTTGCCGGCGCTCCAATAGCAAGTGTGTAACAAAACTAAAATTCTTTTATCAGTGTCATACCCATATTTCTCACGGATATCCTGTGTGAGAAGGCACACCAGTATGTGATCTTCATTTAGTGTCTTTAAGCAACGCGGCCGTTCAGGTGGTGTACGGCTCCCGCATGAGACGACAAACAGAGCTGGGTGTTTCTTTCATGAATGATCTTCAGTGTACGGTGTAAGGTAGATGGATGTATATATCTCCTGGTAGGTCTTGTATCTTGCTCCCTGCTTCTCAATCATCTCCCTTCACGTGTTTTTTTTTTTTTTTCCTGATGTTTGGATAACATTGTTCTTTATTTCAGGATTGAAAGATTTCCTGCCTCGCCTTACGTAATCAGTACATCTTGGGCCGGTTGTGTGTAAATTTCTTGTTTGGAAAAGAGGTGTCAGAGTGATGGCAGCGCACGAGGTCCTGCTTTACATGTTGTTTGCATTGAATTTAAAGTCAGACACCTCTCCTTGTCTTCTGATAGCTGCAGGAGTCGCTCTTTAAGTGAGTCTCCGAGCATGTTTTCTTCTGCTGGGACACCCGTTGTGTCGCCTCTTGACATTTCATACACCCAGCTCTCTCTTATGTCCACATTTCCGTTGAGCTATTTGAACAGTCGGGGAAGATCCTCACTTGGAGGAAAAGTGGATGACGGAGCGTGTGACAAAAGGCCTTTTATGTTCAGAGTTATTCTCATTCTCTTGTGTTAGCTCCAGGGGACCATGTGACCGGCTCCCATTCAGGTCATGTCGGCCTGTTCAGCCTTTGACCCTCTTAGAAAGAAGCTACACCCTCAATGTCCTATTCATCCCATACAGATGTCTGTGTGCATTACTGTCTGACACAGCAGAAGTATGACAATCCCCTGACAAGACTTTCATTCATTTTTCTCTTAACTTACGTATATGTGCAGTTAACTGCTTACGCGCTGTGCCGCTATCCGATTTGTTCAATTATCTCTGCACGTATACATTTTCTAGTCCTCTACATGAACTATACTCGATAAGGGTCGAGGTCAAAGGACAGAGGGGGTAAAGCCCTTTGAGGCAAATCGGCGATCTGTGATATTGGGCTATATAAATACAATTCAACTGATGATTAAAGTTATTACTTTACCAGGAGCAGTGAGAGACATATGCTGACGAAAAGAAAGAATGAAAGCTAGGCGTGAAAAAACGTCTTTGTTAAACTTAAATAAAAATGAGGCTTTACAACAAAAACAACTAAAATTTAGGACGTTTTACAAACTATCTGTAATTTGGCTTTGATAGTGGTGGATGGCTAATATTAGGCTTCTCAAGTGGTATTTCTGACTTTGTTGGAAAACAGTCGCTCGAAAAATAAAAATTGCACCTTGAATCGCCTTGATTTTTGCGGTTATTTTGATGTAAAGTCCCAGATTTATTGATTAACTACTTGACTTTGATGTTAAGTGAGAGAGATCGATTCATTTAAGTATTTATTACTTTGACTTAAATGTTCAGGTCAACAGTTAACAGTGTCAAACTTGGCTTCAGGGCAGCAGTTTGGCTGATTATTTAGCTATGAGCTTTTTGCTGTTATATTACCCCCTAAAAATCCACTATTGGTTGACCACTAATAAAACTGTGGAGAAAATGTCTTTTTATTATCGTCCTCGTTGATTTATTTCATACATAAACATAGAAACACACTAAAACACACTGATGGGCATGTATTTTATAACTGTATTTTGTGGCCGTTTGTCCTAAGTGGATACATTTTTAAAACCTTACATCGTATTGATTTTCTGACATTTTTTCAATCTCGTCTCTTTATTACAAATACAGACTAATATTGAAACTAGGGAAAACTAAACTAAAACAAAGCTTATTCAAAAGCTAAACTTAAAAAAAAAAAAGACAAACATGAATTGTAATCGAAAAGGAAAAAAGTCACAACGAAACCAAAATGAAAACTAATGAAAAATGCAGGACTGTTACAGGCTTAAGCTGATTCTGTCCGTCAGCCACTAGGTGGACTTTAGAGGTCTGCGGCTCAGGATGGACCGGGCAGGACTGCCATATGTGTGAGCAATAAGAGGATAAAATCCCCACTGCACACAAGCTCTTTTGATCTGTGTGATTTTTGATGTGAAGCTCAGCGTCGGTGCTGCGTTGTTTCTTTTGTGTTGTTTTTTTTTGTTGTGGTTAATTCTTGATGACCTGTGCAGTTTTCACCTCAGCTGACATTTTTCGTCTCTCGTGTTTCGCGTGATTTTTTTTTTTTTCATCTTGAATTCATCTGCCTTTTTTTTTTTTTTCTCGGTACAAACGGCTTCACCCAGATCAGACAACACAAAAATCTGCAAATGTGGGACAGCTCTATACTAACTAACTGGCGAGACAGTTATGGTCAAATCTGAATGACAATAGCTTGAAACAAGTGACATTCATGTGAGCGCCCTGGGGCACTTGATTTTGACTATAGGAAGTCTGGTGTGGGGCACAGTCGATTCAGGTCAGGTCTCACGTCTACTCAATTAGGGTCAAATTAAAAAGGAATCGGCCAACTTTCAAATGTCAGAGAGTCCGTATGGTATTGGAGATATATGTTGCCCCGCGTTTCTCTTTTATTATATTATCCTCCCACATTCTAGACATGGTAACCTGTGTTTTCTTCCTCCTGTTGTTGTTGTTGCCTTGGCGCCCAGTCATTTTGTCATCAGACTTGGTCAGTGTGTCTGGTATGTCTGGGGGAATGAGGAGGATGATGTGGCTTCATTAACGGGGAGAGCAGATGAGTCACATGAGGTGAAAACCTGGGGAGAGACAGAGAGATAACCACAGGCACTGGTTTAGTGATCGGAAAACCTGACACCGCTCGCCGCTTTATCACAGATTCACCTCTGATGCAGGCTGTCAGAGGTGTATAGAGTACTAAATCGTTTTACTCAAGTACTGTAAGTGAAAACCTACTCAAAATCAGAATCAGATCAGAAACAGGTTTATTGCCAGTTTTCACAATGCAAGGAATGTGTCCTGGTATGTAGGTGTAGAAAAAGATCGCGAAGTTAAAAAGAGACAAGCAAACTACTAAAGTACCTTAAATCAAGGTTGGAGAAGTTAAATCCAAAAAAGAATGAAGCATAATGTAGTTACTTACAATAGAGAATATGGGAGGGTATAAAAGAAAGAAAGAAAGAAGAAAAAGAAGCAAAAACTACTGTTTTTGTGCAAATACGGGCATGAGCAGAAAGAAGTGCTAAAACATGATGAGGTGCAGGGAATATTTGTGCTGTTAATTGAACGCATATTGCATTAGGTCATATTAAAACATTGATTCCATCATTTAGAGTCCTATTCAGAACCTCTATCAGGTCTGGGATCAGATAAATGTAGCATTAACCAGGCCACAACGCTAATGTCTCTGGTATGGATGTAGCTTAAGCTTAAATAAGCAAAACTCTAACGTTTGTTCAACCACCAGGTCCACACAAACATAAAACATTAACAATTTGCCACCAATACCCTGTGAACCAACATCACATCTGAAATTTGCTTGTGCAGGTTGGAGGTTTTGTACGAGCTTACACTGCATAATGAAGCTGTCGCCTTTCTTGGACTGGAAGTTGAATTGGTCCCTTAAATGTGGCCAAGGATTTTCTTCATGATCAGCTTCCGCTGAACGTGATTTGGATTCAGATTCGTTTAGGACTGTGTGTCCGTTTTTATTGTATTTACTGCTGTGGCATTTCATCTTGAATGAGCAACTGTCTTGTCGTAGAGGATCACGCCATTTCCTGGCACGTAGTTCACGGAGACTTGTTTTTTTAAGTCTGTTATAGAGGAAAATTGTATCGTAGTGAATTAAAATACGTCAAAATAAACTAGTTATGGAGGAAGTACACAAAAATATACTGTGTTACAGTAATGAGAGTAATAGTAATTCATTACTTCCATCGCTGACTGCTGTTATACTCATTCATAGAAATCACCATGTGTACGTATATTAATGAGTCACTGCATGTACCTCATATACAGCGAGTGTTTCTGGCAGTTCATTCCTATTCCTAGTGCAGCCACTGAGGAATCAGTCCAACACTTATTACCAATGTGATTGAGAAAGACAATCCTCTTAGCACAGAGCCTGTTTTCTTTCTAGGGCACTGAATGGCTCTGTGCAGCACTCCTGTCAGTTCAGCCCGGCTGTCGGATATCCTCTCTCTGTACGTTCCTTTGTCCTGCTACATGGTAGGGTCTCTCCTGAAACACAACCCCCCTCCTCTCCTCTCTCCTCTTTATGGCCCGAGCCGGCAGCTGCAGGGTTAATGTTTAGCAGCAGCAGCAGCACAGGCAGAGAGAGGCAGTAGTAGTTGGATGAGGAGGAGGAGGAGGGGAGAGAGGAGAAGGAGAAGCGGCAGAGAGGTGGGGGCTGGTCCACAGCTGTTGTAGTAGG
>JAPQRN010000025.1:4826319-4856605 GCA_037367275.1 Coranthus polyacanthus | reverse complement strand
GAGGAGGAGGAGGAGGGGAGAGAGGAGAAGGAGAAGCGGCAGAGAGGTGGGGGCTGGTCCACAGCTGTTGTAGTAGGCAGGGTCTATTGGGGTAGGAAGCCTGCCTCACTCGCCCTGGAACAATGGGAGACATGGCAGCCTCTGCAGACAGCACAGACACACACACAACGCACATGCCCAAGGACAGGCCTTTTCTAGCTACAGCATAGAGGAAACCGGCTTCCTTGCTGTTCTCAGAGGGTGACGGCACTTTTTACAGGGGGGAAATATAATCTCCTCCGCAGCCGGAAAACAGAAATGTAAGGTTGTGGCCTCTCAGTCGCTCTCTCTCTCTCTCTTTTTTTTTTGTTTTTGGGTGCCTTACATGTCTTTCTGCTGTGAGGAGATCTCGGATGCGCTGACTGGATGACAGAAAAGAAAGTAGGAGCAAGGTGAGCTGACCCAAAACGAGTACTTGCCGTGAATTATTTTGTAAATCTGCGAATACTGATGCTGTTTTTTACAGCTGACACATGCCGTTTTATGTGCCTCTCACTCTTTTTGCCTGTGACAGTGTTTGCCTCCATGTAAAGCGGATTTAATGTTGTTCCTCTCACTAGAAATATATCAGGTTTTGTTAGGTTTTATGACAATGGCTTGACATGAAGTGGAAAGTGATGACTCTTAGGTCTGATTTGCTTAGTTTGAGTGTTTAGGTTTGTGTAGGGATCCTCATGTGTGTGGGCTAGCTTACATTGAACAGTGCAAGGCTACACACATTGTCCAACCAGGATCACGTAGGATTGTTTTGGTTGCAGCTAACAATGTGTCATAAATCTGCCACACAGGTAAGACGGTGGTGGGTAGCACAGTCTAAATGTTTGTAGTTCAACGTGTGATAAAACAAACCCACAGTTTTTTGCGATGTATCCGAGACAGAGGGCCCGTAATGCATTTCCTCCCGGGGCCGCCTGGGTGTGGAGGTTTGCCTGGCAGAGATTTAGAAGGATCCCTGCGCTGTGTTTGATTGCTCTCAGACATACATGGCGCACATCCAACCTTTCAGGCCTTTTGGGAAGGGAGCTCCCCTCCTCCAGCCCTTCCCCCACCTCCTCTCCGCTCCTCATCCCAAATATTGCTTGTGTACGATTCGTCTCGGTCCATATAGCCAAACATCAGACAGGAAACGGCACAGAGGGAGACCCCACCAGCCTGATTCTGTCTCACCCACATCTCTGCTCCGCTTTGATATTTATCAGAAGCTGCATCAGTATTAATGATGCAGACAATGGCGTGATATTGGTGGTGGTGTGTCTGCAAAAAAACTGTCTTTGGCCTACATTTTTCTGTGGAGAAAGATTCAGTCTTCGCCCGATCTTTTTTAATTCCGCCATCAGAGGATTTAGGTTTTTGTCACATTGTTTACATCTCCCGCCTACACACTTTGTGTACGCAGCAAGAACTTCAATCTGCGCCTTTCCAGATTGGCAGATGGAAAGGGTGGTGTTTGACATATCCTGAGACGGCCTTGCCTATGCCAAATCCCCAAGAGTGCGACTGACATGATTTAAGAAGCTTTTGTGCATTTCTTCTCTGCTTCGACTGAGTCGCCTCTGAAAAAATTCTTCCAGCCTTGCCCTCATTCCATGAATCTCATCTACTCGTGCTCGCCCGCCGGATCTAACCAAACCTCAGTGTCGAAGAAGGATTTCACAACGCATCGTTTTTTAGCATCAAATTGTCTAAAATCAACCTCTGTCCTTGGTAGATAAACATGATGTGTGATTGCTGAGGTCCTTGCGGTCCGCTGTCTTTGTGATCTCACCTCATAACACGCATCACAGATCACTGCCCTTTTTCTCCCAGGACCAGGTGGACCGATGAGGACACGGTCATGTTCAGATGATCCATTAAAACCCAGATTGAGAGGGCAGATGCTCAACACCTCTAATCCCATTTCAGTTTGACAAGATCTAACAGGATCAGGGCCTGGTACCTTATAAACTGCTTTTGGAAATGAAGAGTTAATGCTGCAGCTCTGTGCCTAAACATATCTGGGGTGATGATGAGACACAACAACAACTGAGGAGACACTGCAGCAGACGGAGTGCCCCATTTAGAAAACACATGAAACCCTGGTAGAAAGTGAACATAATTAACAGGGAACTCCATTAATGGGGAATCCCATAGTAGATGAGAATCTAAATTTTAAAAAAACAAAACATGTGGCACATGATGTGTAAAGTCCTGCATTATCAGAAGGACATAAAAGGGTAGTTCTTAAACGTTGTGTCTGCTGAATTATTCATCCATCTTTCTTTCATTACACTTTACAATGACTCAGAGATGAAAGGAAAGATGAGAGGAGGAGAGATTGAGGAAGCGAGCGAGATAGAGGAGTGGGGGCTTGTGGTCTTGGCATGGCTGGCGTCTGCTGAGCGCTGGTATCTCCCGAGGGCATTGAAGCGTCTTCCTCCTCTGCCGGTTTCCTGTTCGCTCGCAGAACGGAGGAAAGCCGCAGCCTTTGCCCGCTGCAGCCCATCGCAGAGGTGACATTGGTCCCAGATTCCCCAGTGAAACCAGTTCCCAACTCCTGCCGTCGAAGTTTTTCGAAGATCTCGTTACACACGGTCTAACCCCGCGCCTCTGTCTTGTGATTCTCGGAGGGACACAAATACGATTGGCAGAGATGTCAGGAGGTTTCATGGCGGATGCCCTGGCGGAGGAACGCAGAGGATTGGAGTTTATTAAAATGTCTCCGTTTGTTTTCTCTCCCTCAGCTCCTTGGTTTTTTTGTTGGGAGACAGAGGTGCCTGACAGGAGACCGGCTCCTCTTCAAGAGTCATAAAGAGAGCTGAAACCACAGGTGAGTGTGTTTCATTAGCACTTGTTTCAGTTCATCGCTGCCACAAAATGAAAATGATTTCCGCCATTCAATTGATAATCTGGTTCATAAAACACTCCCATTACAGTTTCAATCTCCAGTTGGTTTGTTTGGTCCGACGTAGAAGATAAACTAGCAAGTGTTTGGCATTTTTGAGAGAAAAAATATTTAAATGTATGGTTATCGGAGGAGCTGCTGATTACGTTACCGTTCCTTTATTCATTTTTATTGTTTCACTTCTAAAATACAGTGTTGGGGAGCACGGCGTTGTGTAATTAAACTACAAAATAAATAGAATTGCAGTTACTGAGGAAAAAATCTGTAATTAAATTATAGTTTGGAATCAATATGTTGGTGATTGTTACATGTGAATTTTTTTTTTTTTTTGTAAAAACCTTGTAACGGCCGAGGCACGTGGCTTTGATGTGGTCGGCTACACTTAAAAAGTAACCTTCCCAACACTGGTTATTTGTTAGATATGAATGAGTACAAGATGTAGGAGAAGACGAAGAAGAAGAAGTGACCATTGACTTTCTGGCGATGCCGCTTCCTTGTTTCATTTCCTCTGCGTCTCTGCTCGTTTGTCATCAGACTTTCTCTTAGGTACTCGCTTTTCTGGGGAAAAAAAAAAAAAAAAAAAAAAAAAGCGCTGTCTGTCTCTGCGGTACATACACCCATGAAAACTTAAACCGACCTTTGCAGCAATCGCTCCTGGGTAATTTGTTTAAAGGACACCATGGCTATTTATTTACAGTAGATGACACGTTAGTTTTCCTCTGGTGTTAAGTTGCACTTTATTTGTTTGCCCATGAATGCGCACCAGTGTCCCTGAAGCTCACATTTTTTACATCCAGGTATCTATTTTAGTCATTTCAGGGGGAACAAAAGCACCACATGCTCACTTTTCTCACAGGCTAATACATGATCCTGACCGTTTTGTTCAGTGATTGGAACTTAAAGCTGTGAACACGCTGCCTCGCTGCACTTTGTTTACACTTGGCGACGTCTGATTTAGTGGCAGTGTGTTGAGAAGGGTTGTTATTTTAGATGCTGTGCTCACTTTGGCCTCTTATCTGTTTGCTCTCTTTGCCTTCTTCCTTTTCCCCTTTTTTATTATCAATTACATCGCGTACGCTTGTGCTCTCTCTCATATTTCTCTGTTTTTATAGTAGCAGAAATAGGAAAGCTAACTGGTTGACGTTTGTAAATGTACACGATGGCTGCAGAACAGACACGAGTTTGTTACTGGGCATAAAGGTTCATACTTGTACTTCCTCTGTGATACTCTCTCATGTGGCCATTTTAGTTTCCGTCTTTTTTCAAGCATCTTTCTGATTACACAGCTTTGGAAATAATTACTAGACCATTAGATATATTTCTAGATTCTTTTCCAACATCAAATCTCATCTTACTTATCTTGTCAGGTTTTTGACTCGCACTACTTTGTTGCAGTGCTCTAAAAGCTGTATGTGTCTCTAATTAGATGCAACATTTTGTAATATTTTCAAAATTGAAATTAGATTTTTTTTTTTCCCACAACATGTTAAAATGTTAATGCGTTTGATCAAATGTACCAACTAGGGATGCACTGGGTCTGTAATTCTGGGCTGATACAGTGTTTAAAATACTGATATTTTCTTTGGTGTTTGTAGTTATTTTGCCCTGTTTGGTGCCAGGGGAAAAAAGAAATCTTCATTACGTCAAAACGGATAGTCTTTCAGGCCTTCATCACAGTATCTTTGATTTAATAAAACACCACAGATCAACATGTTAATTGCATATAGCCGATGTCAGTCAATAGGGCCGATATATCTATGCACGCCCATGTAATTAAATAGTTTTCTTTGTCTGCTTGGCTTTCGTCGTCAGGCTAGTGAGATGTAAATAAATGCACAGCCCACGTCGTCCTTATCACACTCCAGAGAATGTGAGAGTGAGATTCATACATCACGTCTTTGTTCCTTTCAGAACATGCAGACGGAAATAGGATATTGGGACATTTGTTGTTTTATGATAAATTGCTGTTGGTAATGAATACAAATGTCCCGAGAATATTGCACCGTGCCACAGCGGAGGGATTTAAAAAAATAAAATAAAATATAGAATAAAAAAAAAAAAGCTGCCAGGCTGCAAGGCCACTCAGCAGCGCAGTCTGCAGAGCAGCAACATTAACTCTCTTTGCATTCCCCTCGTGACTTCTCTGACAGCACCAGCGGCTGTAAGTCTGCCAGCCGAGCTCAGTGGAAGGAGCTCCCTGGCACTGCGGTCCCACTGGGACACACTGAGCCTCTCCTTCGCCCTGTCAATGGGCCTCTCTTTGCAGTTTCAGGCCACTCACAGGCTCCTAAAACACCACCATGACAATACTGCAGTTTACAAAGCAGCAGCGCTCCTCCTCCCTCCCTCCCTGCTTTCTGTGCTCTCTCTTCTCCCGTTAATTCAATCATTAATAATGACCGAATCCGCTGATGTTCTGTTGTCATTTGATCGGCCGCTTGATCGAACTTGCATCCAGAAATCTTTTTGGAGCAGAAAGTCTGTTGGATTCTTGATAAGTGGGACCCGAGTTGATCCAAAGACGCTTCTTTCTAGTGGTGTTTTCAGCTAGGCTTGTGACTCTACACATCAAAAGAAACCACAGCAGCAGCACCACATTTTCATGATATATTTAGCATCACTTTTGTTGTCTTTTCGTCCACGCTGTAATTTCCATGCGAATGTTCGCAAACACAGAGAGATGTGAGCCTGCTTCTTTGCCCTGCTGCCCGGAGCTTTAATGTGCATTAGTGAAGAGAAAAGCTGGTATTTATAACCACTCAGTAACGCTGTATCCAAGGTCAAAAGGATGCCTAATATCTGCTTCCGTTCTTAGATGGGCTGCATTGATCAGACCTCCATTATACGTGTAGATTTGGCTGTGTTCAGTCAATTGCAGCTCAATAAGCACCCTACACTTTGGATGGTGCTGCTTAAGTTTGTGAGTGGGTTCACAATCCACAGGCCAGTGAAGTTCAATAATCTTCCTGTAAACGCTCTGTAAACAGCTCTTGTTACACAAGGCCCAGCAGGTCTTTACTGATTTCTTATGAAACCTTTGAAAGCTATCGAACTTTTCCCAGTAGTGTTTTTTTTTTTTACTGAGTTTATGCTTTCTGTGTGTGTGTCTTGTGTACACATTGAGGGCTGTGGATCATCTGAAAATATCAGTGTGAATATGATACCTGACTGTCAGTAAGGACACCAGAATAATCCTTGTTTCAACCCACAAAGGACAATGTTTATCAAAAGTAGATTGTACTGATAGTGGGTTTCCAATATTACTGTCTTATTATTTTACATAAAAACAAAGGAGGAATGAACACGATATCTAACCAAAATAAGAAAAAAAGAGAAGTGTTGGATTAAGCAATTAAGAACAACAATAAATACTCGACAGTTTCAGATAATTAGTCCTAAAGATACATTTATAGAAAATGTGACACTTAGGCAATTATTGCATAACCGCAGTTATTTGCGTTAACCACAATTATTTTGCATAATTGTGCTAATTGTTTCCATTCACTTGTATAAAAACAGCTGGAGGAAACGTACAGAAATGTCACATTTCTATCACTATTTTCACATTATTTTATACTGTTTAAGAAGTGACATAACCTCATTGAGCCTCGAATCTCGAGGCGCTTAACTTATATTGGCACCTGTCACCATCATTCATTTCTTTGTATATTTCAGTAAAAGGCTTTAATATATTTAAGTTATTTATTTTACATCTGCCCCGTGAACCCTTTGTCTACAAAAGGTAAACAGAAATGCATTTTTTCTTCGTGTGTCCAGTGTTCACTGCCAATAAAAGGCTCTTCTTCCTCATTAGGTGAACTGTAATTGTATACTTTAATCTATTATTAGGCTTGTGCCATACTAGTGGCATGATACAATTAAATTGTTGATTTTCTACAGCCTGAAAACCGAGTACAGAGAAGCGGGTAGAGTTCTTGTTTCCTCTGAGACCACATGAATTACAATATGCTGAAAGGTAATTATGGATTTTTACTTTTCACCGCAGCTTTAAACGCCAACTGGAATTTTGTTTTTGTGACAGCCAGCCCTTTGGATATTTGGATGTTTCTGTATGTGTTTGTACATAGGCAGCAGTTGGTTTGTGTGTCACTGGTCCAAGTCAGGTCTGGAAATTGTCCCAGATCCTGATTGGCCTCGAGCCACAAAGTCAGGTTCGTCTCATCCCTTTTAATGACTCCTTAAGATCTGGGTCCATGCTGACACACCTACTTCCCCTCGAGGCCCTTCGCTGCTCCCCTTTAACGATCAGCGCACACGGAGTTCGAGTCAGACACGCACCTGGAGCCCTGCCTGCCAGACTGGTCCTCGGCCATATGCCCTGCAGTGCACCGTGCTCGCAGACTCGGCAGCCTGCGCGCTCAGTGTGGTGCGGCAGTTTGATCTGCGGATTTAGTGAAGCTGCAGACCTGAATCAGAGGAATATGGAAACAAAGGCTTATCGCTCCACATAGTCTGAGTGTCTCAACCAATGTAGGATGAATGGATTAATGCGTGTGCTCAGTAATCCTCCATACACAGTAGGTACTGTGATACAGAGTCAGCAGCACACTGTATAGCGTAGCGTTGACGTCTTAGTGTTGTAGATGTGGACACAGAGCAGTCCATATCTGTGTTGCATGTGGAGGACTAAGCAGTGTTGAAGCAAACTGTTGTTCCTGTCATATAAACAAAGTGTAACAGTGCTAATGACGTTAACATCACTCTTGGAAATGAGAGCAATGTCTGATATGAAGCAGACCTCCGCTTACCGCTGTCGTCAGTGTTTGTTTTGCTTTGCTTGGAGAAGACAGATGGGTGGGGTTTACTGCTGCAGGGAGCTCAGATACACAACCTTAAAGCAGACGTGTTCTGTGACTGCTCTTCTTATCAGTGTCTTCGTGAATTGGGGTTCAATGAGTGAGCAGGATAACAGCTTGTTGCAGCTAAACCTGAAAAGGTGTTGATTAGCAGGTCAACAGAAAATGACTCGCACAACAATTTAGATGATATTTTTAATAGTAGCTTGGAGAAAACAAAGCACTTCTTTATGTCACCTTGGCTTCTTGGAACTTGTTTTTTGCACTTAATAGACCAAACAAGTAATCACTGAATGGAAAAAATAATTAACTGCGTAATTGATAATGAAAATAGTCATTCAGAAGCAATTCAGCCATGAGGTATCTTGGCTTTTTTGTGTTGCGTGCAGTTCCTTGTTTACCCAAATTGTAATGAATTTACAATTTCAGCTAACATCAGTGAATATCACTTAAAATATAACTTATACTGTAACGTTCTTGTGACGTTTGTCTTTCTACTGCAGTGGCTGATGTTTCTTGGCTGATGTTTTCAGGTGCACATTACATGGCAGTGTTGAGACTGTGGCAGTGATCGTTAAAGTGTCACCTTTTCCGCTGCAGATGAGAACAATGTCTGATGAGACGGAACAGCGAATGTGTGATGAGGACTTTGGTTCGGATGAGGAGGGGGAGGAGGGAGACGTGGAGTCTTACCTGGAGGACAACAGCAGCGAACTCATGGACCGACTGAGAGAGCTGGAGGTGACGAGAACAAGAAAATACAGAAATGAACCGCTTTTAAACACGTGTTTACTGTAGTTGTGATTCCTATGTTTTTTCGTCCTCACAGGCGGAGAATTCAGCTCTGATGTTGGCAAATGAAAGTCAGAGAGAGGCTTATGAGAGATGCTTGGATGAGGTGAGTTCATGTTACAAAATGAATTTAAAACTTTAGATCCTTCTTAAGTCCCTTTGGAAGCGTCAACTCAATGTATAAAATCTGGTCTTGTCTTTTGAATTAGGTGGCCAACCACGTGGTCCAGGCTCTGCTCAACCAAAAGGTAAAATACAGCGACATCTCTGCACTTGTGTTTGTATTTCTTTACCTGCAGCATCCGTATCGCCCACTGATCACGCACTGATGTTACTGCTTTATGTGTTACTGGGCAGGATCTGAGAGAGGAGTGCATAAAGCTGAAGATGCTGGTGTTTGATCTGGAGAGACAGAACCGAGCGCTTTGTGAGCTTTTTCAGCAGAAACTGCCCAATCACCCCACTGCTCACTACCAGGTAAATGATGGTAATGATTCAGAGATGACTGTGTTTAACATGTGTGCAGTATGTCACAGGGTTATAAAAGTTAACAGGAACTAAAACTTGGAGTGGAACAATAATTTCAGTAAAAAGGAAGGAAATAGAATCTCACGTAAAATCAGCTTTGCTTTCATTTCTCGCCACCTTTTAATAAACAATGGTTTTGTAAATTTAGTTCAAATCAGTTATTTCAATGGGCTTTACAATCCATACAATGTACAACCCCAGGAAAAACAGAGGGAAAAATGGAGGAAACCTCAGGAAGAGCCACAGAGGAAGGATCCCGCTTCCAGGACAGATGGTACAATAGGTGTTGTGTGTGAAAATTGCACGTATAATATAAACTGAAATATTTACACCTAAATTATGTGGCGCAAAGAATATTGAGAATGTAGTCAGAGGGATGATGAGCAGCGTTCAGTGGACAAACCCGGAGCTTCACAGTGCGAGGCTGACAAGTTTTTGGGAATCCTGTGGGACACGGGATTCCTGTGGGATTCCTGCGGGATGGGAGTCAGCTTCACTGTTCATCACATGATTAGGATGGGACAGGGAAAAGAAAGCCAACGGCAGAGAGTGGAACTATGTAGCTCTAATATGAACAAACACTATTTTCTTTATTTTGAACACAATGCTCATCATTCTGTTGTTTTAATTCTCTCTCCTTGTTTTTTCACAACAACATTTTTAATAATCAGATGCTAAAAATCAAGAAAATATCTCATTTATTGTCACACAGGTAGCAGTGTGGCAATGGTGTTAAAAGAGTGATGATGATGATGATTTAGAGTGATGGTGTTAAAAGTTTTTATGTGGTTTGCAAACATGTAAGTAGTTATGGGATGCTGAATTAGTTATGCTGGGGGGCGGCAGGATGGAACGGGAGTCATTCTTCTGGGATTGGGACAGGATAGGAATATTTTTTTGTGGGAGTGGGGTGGGACTGGAGGGAAAATCCACTGCAGTGCCCAGACACTCACAACACAGCGCAGCAGTTATGCATTCTTTCATCCTACCTTTTCCAGCTTTTGTTAATCAAAGCTTTTCTAATACTGTACTTGAATGACTAAACAACTAAACTAAAACTACTCAACTGCTCAAAATAAAAAATAACACCAAAACTACTTATACACTTGGGAAAACTAAACTGAAATCAAACCCCAAACTGGAAGACTAAATAAAAATAAAGACTAATTAAAATGAATAAAGTACAGTTGTATAATACCTGTGGTATATCAGTGCACCGCTCTTCCTCTAAAGACCAGATGGAGCTGTTAATTTCACTTCACCTTCATTCTTTCAAACGGTGCCGAGCTCACAATTGATGTCCGCCTTCTCACCTCCACTTAATATTGTTCCAACAGATGCCAGGACAATGTAGCTCCTAGTTGTCTGCGTATACAATAGCCTGTAGTGTATACAGTGTCATCATAATTGCCTCGTGAATCTCTTGTTACAGGTCCAGGCAGGACCCCTCCCAGACTACAATGCACAGCTGCACAATGACTCTGCCAAACAGGTGGAGCCTGCACAGACTGAAGCACAAGCCAAGGTGATTATTAGAAAGTCTACGCAGCTGAGCTTTACCAAACATTAAGAGTGAAACTGTGTGATTATATCATCACCTCTCAGTGACACCACTGTCTCGACATGTGCATGACGCTATAACTGCTCTGACATTTGCTCTGTTTACCATTATTGTGCTTAAAAAAAGCAAATGTTACCCCGCACCCATTTCCTGTACGCGTGAATTCAAAGGTCTTGATGAACTACATTGTTTACTGAAGTGTCAGCAGTGAATAGTTTGCTGATACAGATCTTTTTCTCTCCACAGGGAAATGGCTACCGCACACAACATGCCTCTCCAGGCCCTCGTGGCCCCGCCACCTCCATGGAGGCCCTGTCCCCCTTCTTCAAGAAGAAAGCACACATCCTGGAGGTTCTTCGCAAGATGGAGGAGACAGACCCCCTTAAGTTCCACCCCTCCACTACTAGCTTGTCTTTCTGCGACTACAGCCAGGTGCTCATGTCTACAGAAGCTGTTTTGGCCACTGCAGACCCACTTCCACTCCAGTGCAAATCCCACCACACACACTGCCACTGCTCCTGCTCTGACACCGACACACACCAGCACGTCAACGGGGACGGGGCAGTGAAGTGTGAGGGAGGGAACACCTGCTGTTTACACTGCAAGAGGAGCCCAGACAGTCCTCCAAAGCCATGTAACCACGTCTGTAGTCCTTCAAAAGCCAACTCAGCCACTCAGAGCCATGTAGTTCCTGCAGCTGCTATGAGTGAATGTCACAGTAAGAGCAGAACGGGCGAGTCCATTCCCTCCTCCAAACAATGTATCAAGAATGACAACCACCAGCAAACACCAGGTGCCAGCGCCCAGCCGTCTATGACGGGAACAGGTGATGAAAGCCTGGAGGTGGAGCAGGAGCAGGACAGTCTAAAAGCTAGTGGTTCTGATGAGATCACTGGTTTCTGTCCCAGTACACAGATCTCCCAGTGTGAAACAGAAACAAGTGATGGCATCAACACCACCGACCCATCAGCTGTCCCAGAGAAAGAAAGCACAGATCAGGAGACCTCCTCTGTGAGAGCGAGCGCCTCCGTCAGCCCAAGCCCCTCCTGCCTCAGCGATGTCAAAGCCGCTGCTATCAACTCCCCGTCCAAACTGCTTAAGTTCTTGAAGATCCCCTCCATCGGGGAGAAGTCTCAGCCTCCGACTTCTTCCATCCGTCTGAGCCCTCAGCTCACCCGCAACTCCAGAATCCCCTGCCGCACCAACAACTATGAGGTGTACCACTCTCCTGTCCCCACGCGTAGAGCCACCACCACAGAGAGGTGCAGACAACCCCCTCCGCCTCCATCCAGGTCTGAGTCCTATCCCGCCACGCACTCAGCCCCAACGTCCCCACCGCAGCCTGAAGACACCTGCTCCCCCCCAACTAAGGAGATAAGCTACAGCAGCCTCTCTGTACCTAAAGTGAGTGCTAGCTCCAAGATGGGTGCTCCATCTTCTGCATCCACCTCCTCACCCAAAGTATCTCAGAGAGTTCCTCATTATGAAAATGTCTGTGATATGTCTGCTGGCTCTAGAGAAGAGGAACCAACTGTGAGTCTTGAGAAAAGAACCACACTGCCCTCTCAAACAAAAGCAAATGGTGGTGAGAGGAAGCTAGTTAAATCACTACCAGAAAGCGTCCTGAATCCCACTCCTCAGCGGAAGCAGTCGTCCTCCTCCACGTCAGAGTCCACATCAGACGATGAAGAAGATTCAGACAGTCCGGTGTGGGTTAATCATCACAGTCTTCCCAACTCCTCCGCCCTCAGCAAAGTTCAGGGCAGAACCAACTACTCACGAACTAGAGAGAAGCAGGACGTGGATGCAAAGGAGAGCACCGTAGATGTCGCCCAGCCTCCACCTCCACCTCCAACGAGGAGGAACGATTCCTCTTCCATCCCCAAGAGGCCTGGCGTGGCGTCGGTGAGATCCCAGGCTGATTCCAGTCACCACGCTTTCAAAGACAGGCTGGCTGCTCTGGGAAAGCTGAGGAGCTCTGAGGATTTACAAGTGAGTCTGAGGCCAGCTGAGACGGTTAACAGCGAGGGGACATACGGTGAAGACAGGAGTAAGACAGCAGAGAGGTCTGTGGAGCTCCATAAAGAGGAGCAGAGACATTCAAAATACTCAGACTCCCTGGACAGTAAACCCAAAGGGAGCGGTCTGAAGTACTCAGGGCCATCTCAGCTCTATGAACCAGGAGTAAAAGCTCAGCCTTCAGCAGGTAGACAAGAACTGTGTGTGACTAAAACTGAAGGCTCTAAGAGTAAAATTGGTCTGCCCTCCCCTAACACGGACGCTCCACAGGTACTACGCAACAACATTAAGTGTCCTGGTTCCCTGAATCTAGCTTACAACCTTAAACCTGGTGTTGGTCCTCACAGTAGCAACAGCCCAAACAAAATCCCCCCTAAGTCACCGTCCAAACCATGCCAGGGCCCGTCTGTTCACAGAGGGAGCAAGCCCACAGAGGCCCCACGGTACTCGTCCAAATCCGAGGAGAGGACCAAAATCAGCGGGAAAGGGAAGAAGAACCCCATGTATGGAGACAGCCTCCCGCCTCCTCCTCCGAGACCCCCGATGTCCGACAGCCAGGGGGAGAAGCCGCTGCAGCCAGTCCCTAGCCCGCAGTCTGCCATCGAGCAGAAGGTGATGAAGGGCATCGAGGAGAACATGCTGAAGCTCCAGGAGCAGGACAGAGGAGGGCAGAGCGGCGAGGTCAAGCAAAAAGCCTCCAATGGTATAGCGAGCTGGTTCGGCCTGAAAAAGAGCAAGCTGCCCGCGCTGAGCCGCAAGACCGATGCTACCAAAGCAAAGGACGAGAAGAGAGAGTGGAAGATTAACATCCCCTCTGTCGGGAGGGACTCCGTCAAAATGGCCACCAGGTGCAAAGAGGGCGTGGAAGGGCTGAACATCTCGACTCTGATGGAGAAGGCGGAGGGGCTGAGGAGAGCGCTGGAGGAGGAGAGGGCGTATGTGGAGAGGTCAGGCAGGGGTCACTCCTGTGAGGTGGTGATGGACCAGGCTCAGGGACAGCTGGCCGTCATGTACAGAGGAGGACGCTCGGACAACTTCATGCAACAGCTGCTAAACAGGTGACGACTCAGAGCTGCTAAATAAACTGACGAGTTTATCGCAGGGCTGAGTGAGGCATACAAAAAAATTAAATCTCGATTTCTCTTCCGTCTTATGAACGATTTGATTTTTTTGTCTCTTTGTACATGAACTCAAGACAAAGCATGGTTCAGAAATAGTTTTCCTTTGTAAAACTAGGTCAACTTTAAAGGCTAATATGGTAATATTTTGGAGCAGAAAAACTCTGCCTCACAAAACTTCTGGAAATGAACTATCCTTGATTATATTAGAAACTGGAGAACTGTTGAACTGAACATCAAACTAGCCATTAAAAAAATCTAAGTGGGACTGAATTCCAGTTGAGAATCTTCCACTATCGGAGCAGAGTTCTGCCGATACCCGTAGTTTTACAAACTGTCAACAAGCAACAAAAACAAGGGTGTCAAAGTGCATTGTTTGTTAAAAAATAACTGTGCAAAGAATGTATTACAACAAACAAACAGGTTGTGTTGTGAATTCTTCTTGAGAAACTTTGCGTTTTAGGTCTGCATTTATTTGTATACATTGCCCGGCCCCCCTTCAAACCAAACTAGAATGACGCGTTTTAAAGCACAGAGATTTTGAACTGCTGTTTTGTGTTTTGTACACACAGAGTGGATGGTAAGGACATGATCAGTGTGCCCCAACGCCGGCTCTCGTTTGACTGTAAGACCTCTAAGCCAGTGTTTCAGCAGAGCGACGTCATTCACGCCACCAGTCGAGACGATATGGAGAAGGTGCGTCTTTCATGTTCATTTGACTGTTTGTTTCTCAAAGACCGGACATTTATAATTCATCAAATGTGTCGACGTTTTTTTTTTCAATCGGTAAAATGTGTTTAGCATCAAGTTTCCAGGCTAAACTTGGCATCTCATTTGACAAACAGGATTTAAAGAGCTGACATTCAGTACCTTACCGTGTCACTTTGCGGTTCTTTCATGCAGGGATCAGATAGAATCGGAAACATCACGTCGGATGAGAACCTTGCGGATTCAGTTCACTCTCAACACTTTGCAGGTAAGACAGCAATTTGTCAAAGCATGTGTTCTGTACGGTTTGAAAGTACAGCTACTTGTGATCAAACTGAACTTACTGTATTTAAACTTAAACTTAAAACACTGTTACATCATTGAAATAAAATAGTAAACTAACAGCACTACATATGTTTCATTAAACCTCAAGGTTCAAAAAGAACTTGCACTTGTTTGTCACATGCATTTTACAGTTGTAGAATAAAAAATCCAGC
Organism: Coranthus polyacanthus; assembly: GCA_037367275.1. NCBI lineage: Eukaryota > Metazoa > Chordata > Actinopteri > Kurtiformes > Apogonidae > Coranthus > Coranthus polyacanthus. The sequence continues at coordinate 4,841,645 of JAPQRN010000025.1, read as the reverse complement.
TATATACAAAAGAAAGAAACCTGTATGTATATATAATTGTCTATAAACTGCATTTACAATATAAACATAGGGTAAAAACGCAATGAAGATAAATACATAAGAACATATTTAAGTGAAATGAATAAAAACACAAAAATCCTACTATTCAAAGGGGTTCATTTAGAGTTAAATGTTAGTATAAAAAGTATTACCACTCAGACAAGATGAACTGATCACAGATCAGCGACAGCCTGTAAGGATTTGACTGCAACACACACAGTATTTACATAATAAGAGGAAAAATGGTCCATGCCTTGATTAGCATATCAAAGGCAGACGTCAGGCCACACCCCTGAGGGAAGTCAGTACTGAGGCAACAGTAAAGCAAAATAGATAGTGTAGAATTAATGAATTTACACTTACTACTTTGTTCTCTTTTTGTGCATTTTAATTAACTTATCTTTTTCTTAACTGTGCCTTTCCAGGTCAGTCAGTCACTAAATCCTGCTCTCGTCTCCTTTCTCCGCAGGTTCTGGTGCCTCCACTTACACTCTGGACAGCGGCATTGGCACTTTCCCCCTGCCGGACTGCAGCAGCGGTGCAGCAGGAAGGGGTCTGTCCAAGACCAGGGCCGGGGCCGAGCACCACTCCTCTGGATCCCCGGGAAGGGCAGGCCGACGAGCCCGCACCCTGGATCGGGAGCTGACTTCACAGGAGGAGTGCTACGCGCCGCACAAACAGCTGATTCCTACGATTCAGTACGGCTCCGTGCTGGAAGGAAGAAGCTCGGGCGGCGTCATCCGCGAAGGTGCCAACACGCTGCCCACTTTTCAGAACACTGTTACTTAAAAGTCTGGTACTTTGAAATATACGGTGGTGGAAGAAGTATTCCGATCCCAATACCACAATCTGAAGATCCATGTGTCTCTAAAAAAAAAAAAAAAAAGTCAACTTTTCATGAGCTCAGAAAAACAGGCCTGTTTTCAGCTTTTTGACTGCACATTTTCCAGCGCATCCAAGGTTTATAAAAAATTAATTTAGCTTAAGGAGGATCATTTTCTCAACCCATTCACATTTCTAGCATCTCTCACTAACGGAAAGCTTTTGACAGATGGAGTCGTTGCCTTGTTTCATACGTGAACATGTTCAAAACACAAACTGTGGCTCAGAGTGAAACGTGACTAAGAATACAGATAAAAGCATCTGTTTGTGTGTTTAATCAATGCGTATACAGATAAAGACGGACATGGAGCAAACATGTTTTCACCTCGCTCCAAAACCTGGACCTTCCCCAACCTGAAAGCCCCAGCAGGACCAGCGGAGGTGTACCTGGCAGTGGAGGAGGAAGAGGAGGAGGCGGTACCATTTGGATCACCGTTCAGAGGGGTAGGGATGGTGGCGTTGCTTCATTTCTAGCTTTTTTTGATTAATTTAAAATAAAGCCAAAGAAGCTACTATTCGAGTATATTTTTATGAGGCAGTGCTGGACAGGGGCATGGAAAAAAGGATTTATCTGGGTCACCTGCACACTGGAAATCATCTGCAGCCAGCAGAAATACATTTTTAAATCTGCACTCACATCTTACATAATGTAAAAACACAGAGCCACATTCTGCCCTTAGAAATAATTAATCACCTCAATATTAAAGATTCACAGTTGGATGATTTTCTGTAACCCACTTTTGGTTTTTTTGTACCCACAGGCGTTACATAAGATGAAATGTATGACCTGAAAAATGTGTTGCTTCTCTGCGTCCTTTCAGAGCATGAAGGCCGGTGGTCCTTCTTCCAGCCGGGTGGTTGATCCAGGCAGCCTGCCCGTCCCTGCCCAGTCAGGGATGAGCCGCAGGGGAAAGACTCGAGCTCCCAGCGTCCCCGAGATGAGCCGCGAGGCCGGGCTGGAGCTGTTGAGGGAGCGGCCGGAGGAAGCGCTCTCCCCGAGCCGCCCTCAAGTCCTAGAGACCCCCGAGTCGCTCAGTGACTCTCTGTACGACAGTCTGTCATCCTGCGGCAGCCAAGGATGATCGGGCCGAGGACAAACCCTGATCTAGTCCGCAGACTTTGACGACACAATAAAACCCAGCCGGACACGTCTCCTGTTTGCTGGTTGTACTGTGATGCTGCTGACCCGCCACCTTTTTGAGGAAAACAAACTGTGCCCCGTTGATGTCCGCGAGAAACGACGCCGTCTTACCGTCTGTTTCTCTGTTGCAACTGGAAAGATGGATTGATGGACTTCTCCTCAGGATTTCCAATAAACATGAAGCCAAAAGCCACCCAAATAATATAGGTTGTTCACGTTTCACTTTTTCACAACCAGACAGACTGTGGACACTTCTCTTTAATTCATGTATACAGGACTACAAAACGCATGGCCAAGCTAATAACTAGCACAAACAAACGTCGTCACTCCTGGTGGTTGTTCAGCTGAACTTTGCCTTCTGCCTGTCTTTTCTTTTTCTCATCCTGGTAGACGGATCTTTACGTGCATCGAGGAAGCAGTGAAGTGCTGACCGGTTCAATAGCTGACTGTACTCAATCAATACATCCGTTCTGTTATCATTTCACCACATAATGTATTGAAGAAAAAAAAAAACCATGGAGCTCCTAAAAGATGAATGTTCATGTCTGTGATTCTTAATTGCGAAACCCATGCATCACAATTTTAAATGTATAAACGATTTTATTGATCATGTTGATATTGTTTTGCGACCAAGGAAGGTTGTCAGAATATGTCTGTTTTAAATCATAATACATTTAAAGGTAATATATACCAGCAATAATAACATAGATAAGAGAAATGGCTACACTATTCAATGAATATGTATTTCTATTATTTATTTATTTTCTTTTTTGTAATCTTTCTGTGAAAATTGCAGTCTCCTCGCTTAGTAGATTATGTTCATATCTTGTATTTCAACATCTCTGTTGCTGTTTGTTCCCTAGCCAATAGAGGTCCTATGTACCTACTGCCGTTTTTCAACTTTCTAATTAAAATGTTTTGATTTACTTCTTTGCGCGAGTGTGTTTTTGTTTAGCGGGATTTGCAGCGCGGTAGGAATGTAAACAAGATCACTGTAGTTCAATACGTTCAACACATTTATTTGAGCAAATGTATCAAATTATTAGTTTCAATTTTACGTCAATAAAATAAATTCTTCACAGTATACACTTTCAAAAAAGGTTAACGTCACATCATTTGGCAAACTAATTCCTAGACAACAGATATTTTGAGAAATTTACAATAGGGGTGGTTCGAACAGTTTGCCTGTCTTTGCTATCCGAGCTGAAAATATGGACAGATGGCGTCCACTCTTCCTCCTGCACCTGCCAAAGTCTCGACATCCTGACCACCGAGCAGCTCGAAGTCCATCTGAGGGAGCGAGGGTGGTTTATAATTCTGACAGGCTTCACCATTCCTTACTGAAAACGTTGGTCAACAAAATGTTTTGGGGAACAATCACAGGGTATACCAAAGGATCTGTCGTCAAAATCATGGGACACTATATCTTGTGACACTCCACTAAAGAGAACTGAGAAAAAAAAACAAAAAACTATAAATAAGCAAAATCAATGAAGGAAATTACATAACTTCAAATAAAACAATGATCAGTCTCAGAAATCCACATGACCCATTAAAAAGGAGCCTATCATGTAATTATTGTATGGCACTAAATAACAGTAATATGAAAATCTTACATTAAGAGCTGATCAGCTTCTGGGAGCCTTCATATGACAACACTCCCCTCTACAGGCCAAGTATGATCACTGCAGCATTAGTCTATTTTCCATTCACAGCCAAAATGAGACTAGCATTAGTGTACCTTAAACGTACATTCAACCCTTATTTTAAGTTTAGAAATCAAAGAAACTCCAATAATTTAAGACCACATAGGAGTTAATTCAAGAAATGAAGACAAAAAGTGAAAAGTAAGTTTGCAAATTGTGCCTTGTCTTGACAGATTGTTTTAATTTTAAGCTTATCAAAATGCTCTTTACTTCTTCTCCTTCCTCTTGTCCTGAAAAAGAGAAAATATTTGAACTAATATTAATAACTGTGTAACAGAAGATTGTATTTTTTTTTCCAACGAAAGGTATAATATTAAGAACGGTTCACATATTTCAGAGCCAGATACAGTATTTCTAAACATAAGCAAAATGAAAACAACCTGTGAAAGTTGAATCAAAACATTTAATATATTCTTGAAAAAAACAATAAACAGTAAAAGGCATTAACTTGCATAAGATAAGAAGTACAAAATGAACTCAGTACCTTATCGTTCATGGCGAGGATGACCATCAGTTTCCTGAAGATGGTGATAAAATCCAGGAACAAATCCACACAGTGCCTTTAAAAAAAATAATGTATTTCAGAATCCTTATCTAGGCTTGAATGAACATTAAAGTGCTACGTTTTATTGGGACCAGTCTTGATGTGATACAGACGGCTCTTTATGGAATGACGTATTTGCATGATTTTTGAATGTGGGATGGTGTGAGTCCTCACCAAACGTAGTCTTTGTCCCCGTTCTCTGCTTTCTCGATGATGAGCTGAGTGTCAAACAGGACGAAGCCGCACATGATGAGCAGCCCGAGGTACATGTGTGCCTGTCAGAGGACAAACGGCAAACACGGGGGCGCAAGAAATTATGGTATTACGCAGGGCAAAGGTTGACACACAGTTGAGGAAAAATTTAAGTGAACGCTTGTTTTTAGGTACCTTGAAAAGCATCACAGACCCAAAGAACATGTTCATCACAGACATCAGGAACAGGAGGGAAAGGCCAGACATCAGTGTGCCTGAGAGGAAAAGAAGAAAAGGTCAAGTCGTTCAGGTAAACAGTACATCGTGCCTTCTTAAAAAGGGGAAATTACACATACTAAACCAAACTCATAAGTTGCTTTTACCTCCCAGGAAGAGGTAACTCCTGCGTTTAGCATAGAGGGCACTGAGAGTGAAGCAAATGAAGATCACAGAGGTTCCCATGAAAGCCGTCACAATGATGCTGAGGAGAAACAAACAGCAGCACAGTCCATTTTTTGTAATTTCACACATGCTTTCCATTAGACAGACCAATGCACAATCATCATCCTGTTTGGGTTAAAGACTGGTGTTTTCAGCTCTCATGGTTATAATATTTTACTTTTTCTTAGCTGGATGTTAGCTGTGTGCAGATGTTAAGTACTGAGTAAAATACCTCGGATTGACAGTGATGATAAAGTCCAGTGTGGGACCAAGGCCAACACCTGGTGAGACAGAGAGGAAGGCAAACACTGCCTTTAGACTTCTGTGTGACATTTAGGTAACAAAGGCTGGTTGTTCAGCTCCATTGAAGTAACAATTTAATCAGCTGAAGCATCGGTTTACCTGTGAGGAAGGCAAATCCTGCGAGAATAGCCAGTCTCTTTTTCTCTGTCTCGGGATTGTGTGGGGTCATGGCAAGCCAGAACATCATCCCCAGCGAGCCGAGCACAGACAGCACACCGCCCTGATAACAGAGACAGGGTCAAAATGGTGGCTAAGATCCCAAACGCTTTATTTGTCGAGTTATGTACTAAACAGAAAGTAACATTTAAAGAGGAACTAAGAAGAGTCATAGAGTTACAATCTGCTCTCTTCATACAACGCTTCTCTGTTGTATGACGAGTTGCCATGACTTAGCTTAATAAAGTCACCAGACTACATTCAATAACTGCAACGTTTTAAACTGAAATTCCAAAACAACCTATTTCAAATCAGCAAACTGGCTTTCACTTTCCATTCCATGTCTATTTTAAAATTGTCCCCCGTTCTCCTTGTTACACAGTGCAGTCAGTTTCTCAGAGCCTAAAAAAATATCACTGAAGTCACAAGATCACAGTATTTTCTATGAATATAAACTTACATCTTATTTAATAAACCGAGTGTCACTTAAAACTGTGGCTTAAATATGCCTGTAAGCCCTCATGGGTAGTAGAACGCCTTTCGAAATGCTTCTACAACCACAGACAGATAAATAAATTGGAGCAGATCTAATTTTGCTGCTGTTCATTTTACTTGGTTTGAGCTTTGACATGCACTTTAGACACATGTCCATTTTAATTGAAAGTACAAATCGCTTCTGGTCTTCGTTGCCGCATAATTTCATCGTGAACCCTGATCCCAATTAAACACATTTGCAGTAATGTAAAGCCTGTTGTTATGACAGTGTTACCTGAAAGAGGCGTGTGACAACATGGACATAGGATCCGGCTGCGGCCACAAACATGCACACTGCCAAACTGGAGTACACATTCTTCAAGTGCACCTGGGTGGAATGAGATCTGGGGAGAAGATGATTACAATGAGGGCTGAACGATAGAGACGTGTTTTAGAGTACATAAATAACATAGCTGCCATACATCAGATAGCAATCTACTGCAGTCTTACGCACATTTGGGAGAACTTCAAGAGCGCATCAAAATTGATGTTGCGGTCAAACACGTTCATGGTGAAACTGGTAATTGAGATCTCAAGATTTGACAACGTCTCCTCTGGAAAGAAAAAAACCAAATGCAGGAGCTGTTAGAGACAATCAGGATCAAGCTATGGAAGCTTAAAGCATACACTTTTCTATTCCTGTGCATTCGTAATACGCACTCAGATCAGATAGTAGATCATAAAAGGACAAAGTGCATAGTTAAATTGCCGGTAGATGATTGTTTGCAACACTTAGTTACACAACAGGCTAAATATTTGACCAGCGCTGAGTGGTCAACAAGCACTCAAGCTTAGCAGGCTAACAAGCCTCAATGATGTAACGCTAACGGCTGTAGCTAAATTAGGGTTACTGATAATGGTATAGCTGCTTGTTGCTAGTATATATATATATATACTATATATATATATAATGCTTCAAATGTTTTTGGAAACCGAAAAAAAACAAAAACAGATTGAGCAACAACCAGACAGCTGAAACCGCGCTTGACGCACAAGACATGAGCTCATATTAATAGCAACCAGCAGCTAGCCAGTAAACGTTAAATAACGAGCAGCGTTGCTAGCTAACGTTACCGTCCGTCAACACAATTCGACGCCTCGCTTAATCGCTGGCAGAACCGAGGGAAATGTGACAGTTACTAGTGCTACAACACACTAAGGAAACACCCTGCACTATAATGTAGGCGAAAGCGCTCACCATTCGCCTCTCCTCTGCTCCGAGGTGTTGGCCTAGCTTTGTTCTTCCTGCTTCAGCTTCACTTGTTATTTTTTGTTGGCAAAACAGTACGTGTCAGTCAGCCTGGTGATGTCACCATGGAAACGCCCAGAACGTTGTAGTCCAAATTCCACACAAATCGGAAACAAAATGATTATCAAGCTAACGGCGAAGGGCAACGCGCTCTCCTTTATTTTCTAGTCGGGGTGCGTTACATCCAGTTTGTCTTTTCTTTGTAAATAGACAACATATGGAACCTTCATTATCAAATGCGCTTTCCGGTGTGTCACAGAGTAATGTCCCCGGTACACCTAAAATGGCCGACTCGCAAGTGTAGCTGCATCGAAGTAAAGCCACGCTTACGAGCGAAGTGGAAGAAAACATTCTCCCCACTTTACACCCTTGACCTCTGAGGTTCGGCAACAACTGTGTGTTTCGTGGACGCCATGGAACGAAGAACCCTCCACCGTGATATGTTCCTTAAAAAAAACAAAAAATGGAGTAAATGTGCGGCTGATGCAAACGATTGCTCTTAAGTGTAACTGTGACTAAGGTCCTGGTGCACGCAAGAGGATTTAAACTGGCAATGGCGTTACAACAACGCAGTAAATATATTTACCTCATGCTTAGGCTACATATTTAGTTACAGGACTTCATTCTTCATTTTTACAGAAAAACATATAGGCCATTCCAGACTAAATGTCGATTATGTGTTTTTTTTTTTAAACAACAGAAGAAAAGAGACCAAGAGTAAAATATAACCAATTTTTATTTCCACATAAAAACTGGTAGCACCTTTGCCTTTTAGAGTTTTGGTCAGATCATGTAGACAAAATGGGTTTGATTTATTCGGATACACAAAGACATATTGTGACTGCCTAAACAAATACTTTTGGTCATCACAACTGGTACATTTTCATTGTCATATTTGACTAGTTAACATGCAGGCAATAATTGCATCAAACATTAAACATAATAGAAAAACCACATTACCCAAGTCTAAATATCTGCTGCTGTAATGGATTTCTCATGAAAAACACCGTTTCCATGCATGACTGAATCTGCATCTGTGTGTCGGTTGGTTATGACGTCTTTATGGTTCTTCGATTTTACAGGACAGCAAAATGTGTGTCTTTAGGCACAGATAAAACCGCTAGTTACACAAGGCCAGCCTCAAAGTAGGCAAACTGATTACAATACAAAACTGTTATGCATTAAGAAGTACTGGACAAGACAAGTTTTTGGCCAATAAATATAGAAAAAACACTCACACATGTTAAAAAATCAAATTTGATATTTTCAAGTGTTGCACTGCAAGTACCACAGCCACATGGCATTACACTTGCTCTTGACAGTGTTTTCTCACGCTCAGCATGACACATCAGTATGTGTAGGCCTACAAATCTCTGTTCAGGCAGAACACTATTCTCTGTCCGAATTTCAAAAAGGCACAGTTTTTACTTTTAGCACTGTCAATATAAAACAAGTGCAAGTTGTTTGTCACATAGTAATGAAAGAAAAACAGAGTTACAAATGAGCTATTGTTAAACCTTGACTGAAAACTGTGGCGCTCATGGACTTCCTATGTGCCAACATATTCCAGTGTGTCTGCTTTCAACGGACCATGAAAGAAAAGATTTTTCCCCCGTTATGCTTAACGTTGCAACCAATACATCAAATATTTATCTGACCAATAATAATAGTACTGTATGTTTGCAAAATCTGTAGAAATTATGTGTATAGTACAGTACAGGTGAGTAAAATACACTTTTGTTGCTCATTTACAGGTAAATAAGGCTAATGTTTATGTCTGCTGAATGCAGTTACTGACTTACGAGGTACTGTCCATGTAATTACAGAACTGGGTTGCATAGAAGAACCACGTTCGCTGTTTAAAAATAGATTTCCTTATAAAATAACCTATAAAAAGAAATTAATAAATGTATAAAATCTGGTGGAAATTTAAAAAAAGAGCTGATGTTTTTCTGTTGTTCCTTAAAGGCACAATAATTAAAAAAACAATGTCCAAAAGTCAAGTCAGGGCAGGAAGGCTTCTGCTTTGGCAAAAGAACCACTTTAATATTCATGCTAACTGGACTGATTGTGTCTGGGACTGCTTTGGTTGTCGTTTCCCACTGTTTCTCCAAGTGCTTTCAAATAGTGGTTGTCGATATTGTCAGCACTGAGGTTCAGAGGAAAGGCCTCAGATTGCAATCTAGACTTTGTGTTTAACCAAAGACATTGTGTTTTCCAAGCTTGGAATTTCCTCAACCTCATGCTAATACAATTTTCTAAACAGAAAAGTTTGTGCACAGGCTAGAGAGAGCAATGCTTGGAAAAAACAACCCTCATATCTAATCTCGATGTATGGTATTGTTGCAGTTTGAGAGGTTTCAAGCTGGAGCTCTAAATGGAGATATGCAGGTCCTTTAAGAGCTAATGTCCACGGAGCTGGTCCAGACGGGTGTAAACATTGTCAGCTTGACTAAGTTCTTCAAACACAGGCAGAAGGTTGAGCAGCTCGGCATCATCCACGTCATCAAACCATGACACCACAGGAACCTGAGAAAAACCGTCACAAAACCTTTACAGTTATTCATCTGCAGTGAACCAAAGTAGTGCACGTATTAAAATGAATGTCAATTTAACCAAAAAGAGAACTGTTTTAATCAGTTGTATATGTGGCATAAATGTTTTTGCAGTGATGTACATTCCTATACATTTCAAACTAAAACTCAAAACTCTTTATTTTGTGTTAAGTTTTCAAGCTCACATCTCTCATCAGAAAACTGGAAAAATAAGATCTTTCCGTTTATAGTATAAACAAACTAACTAACTAACTAATTTACTGAAATACCTATCTCGTAGTAGACAGAAGCTGATCAAACTTACAGCATTTTTAGGGTGAAAGATGTAGGAGGCAGGAGAGTTATCCAGGATCAGGGTTTTGTGAAGGTCTCTGCCCAGGCGGCTCAAATCTTTGACGTAGCAGCCCTGGTGGAAAACACAAGACTCCCGGAACAACCGGGCCCGGAAAACACCACACTGATCCAGCAGGTCCGTCACTGGGTCTGCATACTGATGGAGGCCAGGGGAGAGGTGGGGAGCAGGAGAGGGAAAAGCCGGGGTGCGTGAGGTCAGGCTAATGAAGGACGCTCTACATATGGCAGATGTTTACTCTAACAGAAAGTTGCATCACAAAATCTAGTTTGGCTTTATTTAAAAGTGAAGCGGCTCTCTAGTGAGGTGAGAGAATTATAAGCAACTGCAAACACGGTGAAAGGAACTAAAATAAGGAGAAACGGGAAAACATCCGATTGATCAGACATCGCATCAAACAAAAGACATTTGGTGCTAAACAAATGATGCAGATCTATTTCAAGATCTGCAGTATCTGAAGTGTGTGAAGTACCTTGGCGAGACTAGCTGTAAACAGCACACATTCAAACAACTCCCCCATTCTCTGCAGGAACTCGTCCACATACGGTCTCTTCAGTACATACACCTGAAAAACATACAGGACATCAGCAGCACGTTCACCCTCCACACACTACTCAGCTTTTTGTGAAATTTTATATTTGCATTATCTTCTTCATGCTGTTTAGCCGCTAATGGCCAGTTCCTGAAACAAGTAATCAAGAATAGGCCGTGCCAGTGTTAACCAGCCTATCCTGGATTACTTGAACCAGGCAGAGGCCCACAGAGGATTCCTTACCAGCACACGGGGTCCCAGGAATCACATTTCTGAGTAAAGTACATTTCCACATGTCGATGAGTGAGTAGCGTGTTGCCCGAGGTTCAACAAATGGTCCAGTGCACTGTGCTAGTTAAGCATTTTTTTCAACATATACTTCACACAGACATTAAAATGTACTGCATCACTTAATGATTTTTTAATAAACTGGGTAGAAATGAGTCTTTCTTGCTGATGCATCCACTTCCATTTCCGATTCCCTGTTCAACATCTGGCCAGTAGAGGGCTCTGTGCACCAGTAATAGCAAAACCTGGCCAATAGTTACAAGACCCATCCCTTTTTAGCTCAGCAACCGCTGCAAACACATCAACATACATACACAAACACAGCCCCCTCCCCTCTACAGCAAACACACACACACACACACATACAGTAGTTTACCTGGTGTGTGGTCCCCTCTATCTCCACAGGCACGATGAAGTCTGCATTACTAATAGGCTGGAGGGAGAACACAGAGGGAGACGGTTGGCATGCTCATTCACATGAGCCGCGCTGTGTACATTCACATGGCATTACATAACAACTGAACACTGAAGACTTAGAAGCAGGCTCCACACTGCTGCCATAAATCACAGAGCGCAGCCTATACTAACAGAATATAATTCACTTGATGTTACCAAAACATGTGATGGTTTGAGTGAAAAAAAAAAAAAAACTCCAATTAACGGTCACAAAAAAAATCATGTGCACCCTAAATACGCATTGTCATTTATTCTGTACAAAATCAAATACATTTGTTGTTTCTTGTGAAAAACTGAGAGCTCTCACTCAAACTAAAGCAGCATCATTACATCCAAACTACAGGATCAAAGAGCAATACTAAACAGATCAAAAAGAGACAATTTGAAGTTGACATGAAAAACAACTGATCAGGCCAGTGACTGCTTTGATACCTTGAATGAGCTGTGCACCAGGGTCTCATCCAGGTCTATAACCACGCAAATCTTCCCTTGGTCCTGGGCCTTCATCTCTGGCAGGAGGCTGGGTTCAGACTGCTGAGACACACAGACACTTTCTTTAGTATACTATCTGACACACACCTTTAACCAGTTGACTTGTTTGTGCTGCATATATGGCTAGGTAGTGCAGTTCCACCCCATAGTATGGAGATTCATATGAAGCTGCTTGATTTAACCTCTGGAAATTATAGCATACACCTGTTTAGACACATGTATGCAGAGATCAAAAGAGCAGCGAACCAAATTATTCTCAGTAACGGCTTCACTATTACATATTTTCTGAATTTGCATACGTTGGTCAATCATAACAGCTGTGCACCTCTCAAAAGCATCTTGATAAACAGGTTATTTGGTTTCATTCTAGGCTTTGAACGCAACTCAACTGAAATAACTGTTAATATATTACATAACACAAGTAGCTAAGACATTAAGGGACCAATTTTGAGTTGATAAAAATGCCACCTCTGAGTAACAGGAATCATCTTTTTCCAACTAAACAATAAACACAATTGCAATATAACCCCATCGGCACCAATCTTTATTTCAGTTTCATTTCGGTGGGAGCCAGTCAAACAATAACCAGGCCCTACAGATATGCTTCCTGTTTGCTCCTGATGCTGGAGGACACTCCTCAATGTGAACAAACATGGCATCTAATTAAAATGGCCCTTACATGGTACTAGGGCTCTAATCAAGCTGACAGCATTCACCAGCGTGGCCGGCCGTGTGCAGCGAGCGCTTAAGGCTTTATTTTTTCTCCACCTCAGCAATTACGAGGCGCACAATACACCATTCTCTGCGAGCACTCACTGTCTGCCTAAAGGATTGATTGTCGCTCTGCTCGTCCTTATCTTCTTTGGAGGATCATGTGTGAACATCAAAGTGATTCCATATCCGCAGACAGTTGTGGTTAGCTTTTAAGATGTTCAGAACAGGTGCAGTAGTGGTTTTAATGCACAGTTGTAAAAACTAATGTTTGAAGACAATAATAAGCACACTTTTACAACAATCACCTCCTCCTTTATGGCAAGTAGTGTATGTGTGGGTGCAGCTGGGAAGTAAAACCTTAAAGAAACAAAAGAGGCACGACTGAACTCACATCTTCAAATTGTTTTCAGTAGTGTGAAATACTGCTGGAATAAGAATAGGGTTACCTTGACAACCGTCCCATTTTCCTGTGACTCCAGCAAGGCCTGCTGGGAAGGTGGTGGTGGTGATGGCGGTGGTTTGGGGCCATCCTGAGCTTGGAGGCAACAGAAGAGCGCTTTGAAGATGTTACAACTCCTAGGCTGTTTCAGGGCAGACCGGCTCACCTGGCCTGTGGAGTAATGAGAAAAAAGGGACAAACTTTGTCAAACTACACGTATGAAGCTGAAAATACTCAGTGAGGTTTTGGATTACACACAGCAACACATAATGCTAAATCTTTTTATTCCACACAACACAAATCATGATACAAACAATAGGGAAATGAAGAAAATGATGATCTTTGGAACATATTCAGACTAATAAGCTACACATTGCTTGTAACAAATACAATGAGCTTCCCTTGTCCTTAAGGCATCATCCATCTGTCTACTGAGATGGCAAAGCCTGCACATGAAATCTGTTTTTAATGCGCCTGCCTCTGCCGCTGCTGCTGTTGCTGCTGCTGGAAATGGCTGGTACATGTTATATAATCACAGAGGGCGGGAAAACCCACACTTTTCAGCAGTACCTTCAACAGAAAACACAGACAGAAAACATTCCAACCATTTTAAACTCCAAGACCTTTCAGGGATGCCTGGCAGGCTGAAGCTAGCCAGAGCAACCAGACAGACAGACAGACAGACAGGCAGGCAGGCAGGCGGTGAGCCGGACAAGCAGTCACACCTCAGTGCTCTGCGCAGGTCTTTGATCAGTCACTGTAACCAGTGGTGTCCCAGGCCCATAAAGGACTTGTGGCGAAGTCAAAGAAAGGGTGAAAAACATTCTTGATGGGACTCAGCTATGCAAGTCCCCTCTAGTGTGTTACGTGTGAGGACTTGCAAACAGAGGCAAAATTTATAGGCATCAATAAGTGTCATCATACAGTAAATCACAGATGCAATTAATCCTTAGTGAAAAGATGAACAGGTTAATTCAAAGTGTGCCAGATAAATATATGCGGATGGATTTGTACATTTTATTCATGTATTCTACAGTTTCCACCCCGGGCCTTCGGTGCTCTAAAGACATAATGCAGACACATCAAAGAGCATGTTACACAACTGTTTAAGATACAAAGGTAGTTCTGCACATGAAAATTAAATCCTTCCATCAGTCAAGGACTTTTCTTTGGATATTGTTCAATATAATCCACATGAGTTGGACAGCATGGACGTGAATAACGATTGCCAGTCAGTGTGAGGCAGCCTATTGGTTTGAAACAGGGAGACACTGTGGGCCATGCATGACATAACACACACGTAAAAGAATAAAAAAGAGAGTAATCCTGCAGGGACAGACTGGACAAATCCAGTTCGCAGTGTATCACTTAAACCCACTCAGTCAATGCAAACAAATTATTTTCTGAGCCCAAATCAAGGCTTGGGGTAAACCTAACCTGCGATCACGCAATATGTACGACATTAATAGGCAGTAGGTGAGCCAGAATCAATGAGCAAAGCTTCTTTCAAGCTCAAGGAAAGCGTGCAAACAACGAAATCTTTGAAACGGCGCTACAATGGGCGTGTGCGGAGGGGTGTGTTTGTGCATTCCGCTGTCAATACCGCGGCACCTGGTATTTCTATACAGTCCCTCTGTTAATCCACAGTCACAGTAGATCCCTTTGAAGCTCTCAGCCAATAATATCTATCACAGTGTTTCTCGGAGTCTGTGATCGGGTTTTTTTTTTTTTTTTTTTGAGGGGGGGGGGTGTTGTAATATTAAATACAAACATTCACGAAAATAGTGCAGCAATCATGCCTTCGTGTTACTGACGCGCACTGATCTGTGACCACCCCCCACCTCCTCTCCAAAACGTGAATAAAATACGGCGTAGCTTTTTAATGGACAAAACAGATTTATAGATGTACACTGTACTAAAGGGCTGCCCGTGGTGACAGAAGAGTCCCTCATGCTGTACCCAGGTAGTAGTAGGAAATGGGATGGTGCCAAACAAGCTGGAACCTGATAGACATAAATACACAGCAGCTTGTTTTGAGAAGTGGCCATGATCAGCCATACACACAACTGAGGAGAGCTCAGTAATAATCACAACAACCTCGTGTTAAGAAGCAACACAAAAAGACAAAATAGGGTAAACAATAGATGAGCTCTGGATGGCAAACCCTGTGCGTAATGAGAGACTGTCAACTTATATTTGAGCTTATACCTAAAAAAAAACAAAAAACAAAAACATGCGAATAACTTGGATATGGTGATTCAGAGTGAGCCAAAAACTAAACTGGCTCTGGTATAAGAGGAGTATGAGATGA
>JAPQRN010000025.1:4789905-4821757 GCA_037367275.1 Coranthus polyacanthus | reverse complement strand
CTCCCTCCCCTCCCACCTAGCAGGCCTGCCCCTGAGTGGCCTCTGCTAGGCTATGTTTCCAGGAAAGGGGCCTACTGGACAGGCTGTGAGGCCTAGGCAGGGAGACATTGGCTCATTGAGAAAAACAAAAACAGAGAGGGGCGGTGGGAAGACTCTCCCCTCTTACATAACTCTGCCTCCATGACAGAGGAAAAAAAAAAAAGTTCCTCACCACAATGCAAAGAAAAACCTGTCCATCCGCCTCTCCTCGGGTTGCAAAAGCTGAAGCACTTCAGGACAGGAATTCGACCAACACTGAAACCAGCAGCGTTTGCTCGCAGTTACACAATAGTTGTAACTCTTCAGACCTGCAACCACCGCAGGGAAACACCAGCAACCTTTTAACACACTCACTGAATGTTGAGGAACATTACAGTCAAACTGCTCTGTCTGGGTGCACATTACAGTACAACCATAACAACACACGAAATACACCTTGTCATTTAATGTGTGTTGTGTTGACTAACAGCTTTGGTGGGAAGACATCTACAGTCTCTCTTGCAGCCTGCACTGCCTCCCTATGGCTAAAAGAGAAACTACATGGCTGTAGTGTACTCAGGGTTCCCACACATTTTTACAGACAAAACTTCAAAACCTTCCCATAACTTTTCAAGAAGTAACAATGTCATTTCCGTGAGCATTCACAACCTTTAAGAACATGAACAGAGGTGGACTTGAGTTCAGTCTTATATTCACTTCAAATACTCAGAAAACTATTAAGCTAATGAACTATTTCCGAATGACTTTGTAGATCCAAAATGAGGTAAAAATTTATTGTTTTAGCCAAATAGTGACAACAAAAAGTCATCCCAGCACATAAGCCTCCACGAAACTCGGGAAACCACAAAACTGTCTTTGTCTAAATCTGACAGGCTTGTTCTCGTTTTGTGTATTTCATTACAGACAAAATTCAGGGATGCAAACAGTTGAGTTTTGCATCAGCGTAGGGAAAAACCTGTGAACTATTTTCATCTAAAAACGGCAGATCTCGCTAAAAGGTGAATTCCATGACTTTTCCAGACCTTTTGACGATTTTACTTAATTTCATGACTTTTCCAAGCCTGGAAAATTCGATGACTTCCAGGTTTTTCATGACCGTGGGAATCCTGTGTACTGTACAGTAAGGTCACTTCATGATAACTTGTACAACTCACACTTGTAAACTTGTTTGGCAAAAGTTACGATCAGCAATTGGAATCTGACTACAGATAAAGATAACAGTTCAGATACCAGATTATAAAAACCTTGATCACTAAATACAAAATATAACAACTAAATATGAGGCACATTATGGTAATATACATAATAAACAGATATGTCACGAAATATCTGGAGCACCATATTAATCTGAAAGTTTAAGAATCACACGTTTAAGTACACTATTAAGGTGTAAAGGTCAGCCATGTTGCACCTTTGAAATGAATGTCCACACATTCGCACATTTGATTCAGGAGTCAAACTCCGGCTGCTGCTCGATCAGGATGGTTGAGTCATTCCCTTTCCTGGTGGTTGGATCCAGCCAGGACACTCCCAGAGCTATTAGGCATAACCATGTCTGCAGCACAGACAGACACACAGACACCAAAATCACTCAGTTCATTTGCTCTACAAGTTGAAAACGACATTCAATAAAAGAGGCATTAAATTATGCTGCAGTGTGTTAAATTACAGATATTTATAAGAGGGAGAGAGACAAAAGGAAAACATCTGAGATGACTTGATTGTAATTTTGCAGAGTTTAGGCTGTTAACGTTATGAGCAGTTAAAAATTAAGGCAATGGAAACTCTGGCTGAACATTACATGTTTTTCCACTCTGACAGTCGTGCTGTGTTTAGTCCACAAGGGAGCAATGTGTAACCACATTAAAATATGCAGTGCCCTCCAAACTAACATTACCTACCAAATATCCCACAAAGGACAGGTATCCTAAACTGAAGAACGCCCCCACCACATACAGCCACACGCTGTTGAGTTTCGTCACATATACAATGACAAAGTACATGTTGATGCAGCACACAGTCAAGATCACCAGTCCTCCTCCAACTTTAAACACTCTGAAGAAACAAGGACAGCAGAACAAACACATTTAACAACAAAATCAGTTGGTTGTGACTGGGTTGCACAGTTTAACTTTTTCACTTAACTTACAATCCATTGGCAAAGTCACTCATGAGAGACGGTAAACTGGTGAAAGTGAGGATAGGAATGAGCGCGAATGGCAGCTGTGAGAGAAGAAGAAGAACAACAAATATGTGATTTATTACAAGCTTGTGATGCCATTTGGAGACAAAGCAGCCAAAAAATGTTTTTCAAACCACATGTAAGGACGGTTTCTTTCTGAGTTTTCATCATATCATTATTTATTTGCATCCTCTATTTATTAACTGATAATTACTTGAAGGGTTTGGGCTGCACTGAATTTCACATATTGTTCTTTTAAATCAAATTTTAAAAAAAAGTAAAGCCAGATAAAATATGTATTGGCAATTTAGCTACATACCTGCTTATATGTTTTCTACCTTGCATAAAATTATAATATTTTATCAACTTGAAACCAGATTTTAAATGGAACTCACATCATGTTTTCTATTGCAGTTGTAAGTATGAACTGAATTGAGCCTAAGAGCTACAAGATACAGGGGATTTAAAAGGTATTACACAAGAAGGCTGAAGCTGGCTGTTGGTTAATGCTTGGACAGTACTGATAGGAGACCAGTCTTCAGACCTGCATGCTCTGCAGCACATTGAGGAAGTCATTCATGCCTGTCAGGTGCTGCACGTCTTGGAAGATGGCCACCAGCAGAGTGGGAGTGATGGCGAGTGAGCGGGTAAACAACACTCGAGCAAAGCGTGACCACCGCAAATTCAAGAAACCCTGAGGGCAGGAGAACACATCAGCCTGTGACATTTACAAGGCAAGTGCACTTGTTTACTACAGTTACGACAAAGAAAACTGCTGCTACATATGATAACCTTGCTTTCATAACTTCCTGAAGTAAACCTACCAAACGGGTCATAAGTAAGTCAATAAAAACATCTGACCGATTGAACAGAAAATGTCTGCGATGAAGGTAAAAGACAGAGCAGGCGTGTACGTGTTTATTTGTCAGGATCTTTGAGTTCCTCCACTGACCTCCATGACAAACTGGCCTGAGTACGTTCCAGTCATGGTGGAGCTCTGACCAGCTGCAAGGATCCCCACAGCCCAGATGTAGAGCGCCGCAGGGCCGAAGAAACATCCCAACACCACTCCCTGCCACAGACACACAAACAAGGCAGGGAGTCACCCAAACCAGCATTCGGCAGTACACAGCCCATTCAATGAAAAACACATCAGCGAAAGCCCAAGGTAAACATTAGAAAAATAAACGCTCACAAAATGCTAAATTTAAGTATGAGAATTTGTGCTATGCCTTGTGGTTGTATGTCTCCACCAACCAATCGAGCGTCAGTTTACATCCGTGACAAACATGGCGTCTTCACTTACAGAGTTTCTGGTGTTGAATAATGGACAGAAAAGTGTTTTTAAAGAACATTGCAATGTCACAGTAAAGCTGACCTTTGACTGTTCAGATATAAAATGTCATTACTTCATCACTTTGTCCTATTGCACGTATATGCGAAAAGTGTATGAATTTTTGAGTTATGGCCAAAAAACGCATTTTGTGAGGTCAAAGTGATCCTCACCTTCGACCACCAAAATCTAATCAGCTCATCTCTGAGTCCAAGTCTAACATTTGTGCCAAATTTGAAGAAAATCAGAAATATTTGAGTAAAGTACGACTGAAACGTTACCCCTTTGTAGATGTCCACCTCTAGAGTTTCATTGTTCAAAGGAAAAAGGTGTGAATTTGGACTGCCTGATTTATTGCAGACACTGTACTGGGATAAAAAAAAAAACAAAACAGACACACAAATTCAGAAAGACGACTTAAAACCGAACACTTGCGAGATAAAGAGTTTAGTTTCATGGATACTTACCACCTCTATGTTTGTTTGTTCGTAGAAAGCCTCTGCAAAAACAGCCACAACAAACACATTAATGAGGAACGAGATGAACAGTGCGATGGTCGACTCAATAAAGAAATACTTGTTGGCCTCTTTCACTTCTTTCTTGTTCGACCGATCCACTTCGCGAGACTGAAAGAACATTCGGACAATTTCTGATACAAGTCATACAGTGTGATACAACTCAACAAAAAAAAAGAAGAGGTGTCTTCTCTTATCTGCCCAACACTGTGTCAAACCTTGACGAGGGCAGAGTGGAGGTAAACATTGTGAGGCATGATGACGGCACCCACGATGCCCACTGCCTGCAGCAGCTGAGCAGATCCACAGCCCTCGCAGTACGGCACGAACATCCCTTTCAGCAGCTGACCTTGGTCTGGATGCACTGTCACGTACTAAAAACGAGGGAGCAAGGTATTACTGCAGACATATGGGTCAGGCAAATCGATATTAATCAATATGAACTTGGGAACTCAACAGACTGACGAAGAGATATGGACGAGGGCTGGAGAAACATCAAGGTTCATTTGTGCGATTGCTGATGCATGTTTGTACCTCATATCCAAAGGTAATGGCCATGATAGTGATGAGAAAGCCAAAAAAGGCTTCCAGCTTCCTCAGGCCTGCACAGAGGATGCTTTATTTTATGCTGCTGTAATCACATACTGTTCCTCGGTGATAACAGGAAACGTATACAGCCATAACTTACCATACTTGTCCAAGAAGAGGAAGACAAATGTGTCGATGATGGTGATGAGGACACCACCCCACAAGGGTATCCTGTGGGAAACACACACACACATATATACACACACACACCCATACTATGGACAGGAGGAATCAAAGCATATTGCAGCACTTATCAAACTGATTGCAGCAGTCATTAAATCAATGTTGTCACTTTGTTCACACCACCTGCCAGAGGAGAGGAGGTTGAACGCAATTGCACAGCCAATGACCTCCTGCATGTCTGAGCCAATGATCGCCAGCTCCACCATCAGCCACAGGATGATTCGAGGCACCTAGACAAACGACACAGGTTAGTGGCATGTGATGTTAAGTTTACCGTGAAGTGTAGCATTTATTTATCACTATTGATTTCAGTCTATACAGGGGGCAGATTCAAGGAAAAACCGGAGTAAACGTAATGAATGCAGAGGCTTCCGCACAGGTGCGCTGCAACTACAACTCAGTAATTAACATCCATCATGCTCCGTGGTGTGTGCTGAGCAGGCAAGATGGCACGCTGGGAAAAATGTAAGCGACTTTGAAAGATGGTTCATCGTTAGGGCAGATGGAGTTTCAGTCACAAACGCTGCTTAGCTGGTTAAGTGTTTCCACAGGAACAGTGATTGAAGTGACATCTCTATTTAGATCTATGGGAAATGAATTATTGTGGTCGACAGTTCGGGTTATGTATTGGCAAGGATCTGGTGATATATGTATCAAGATACCGGGGTTATAATTCAATATACTGTTCATTTCTATTGATCACAGTAACATCCTGTAAACACAACACAAAATGAACCACTGTCAGTATCATAAACATAATGTCGCTATATCTAATTGTATCAATATTTTCTTAGAGCCCTTGTCGACAGGAGTCGTGAGCGTGAGATGAGATGATGATGAGATGAGATGAACTTTATTGATCCCCTCAGGGAAATTCAATGCCGTGATGTGATTGCCGTGATGCTTGTTCATCAGTGCAATATGTAAGGAAAAACAGAAAAGCAACGCTTCCTCAGGTGACTGTGAATGCAGAACATGATCAGACTGTGAGCAGTAACAGTCTGTAGACAATTACATAGAGGGATTTTATAGTACGGTTGCAATGCAATTACAAATATGGTTGCACATCTGAGAAAAACCAAGTGGTGCAAAAACCAAAAAACAGGTCCATGTTCTCCTCTGGTGGTGAAAACCAAGAGAATGATAAAGGCCTGAAGGTTTGAGCCCTACAGTGAGGGGATCCGGTGGCTTTTTGTTGGATTGTTTGGGTCCACTTGTCCTCTTAGATGGAGGGGTCACTGCAAATCAATTCAAAACTGCTCTGAGTTGACTAATACCATCCCAGCAACTTAATGCATTCAGGCATGCAGACATGGTCAAGACGGTCTGCTGAAGTTCAAACTGAGCATCAGAACGGGGAAGAAAAATGATTTACGCGACTTTGAACGTGGCATGGTTGATGGTGCCAGACAGGCCGGTCTGATTATTTCAGAAACTGCTGATCTACGGGGATTGTCATGACCAACCATCTCTAGGGTTTACAGAGAATGGTCTGAAAAAGAGAAAAATATCCAGTGGGCAGCAGTTCTCTGGGAGAAAATGCCTTGTTGATGCCAGAGGTCAGAGGAGAATGGACAGACTGATTCGAGCTGATAGAAAGGGAACAGTAACTCAAATAAACACCCTTTACAACAGAGGTATGCAGATGAGCATTTCAGAACACCTTCAACCTTGAATTAGATGGGCTACAGCATCCGAAGACCACGCCGGATGCCGCTCCAGTCAGCTAAGAACGGGAAACTGAGGCTACAATTCACTCAACTGCCATAAAATGCAAAACGGCAGACTTCCCTGCCCTAAAACAACAGAAGAAAATGTTCAGAAAGCAACACTGACGTCACATTTTGCTTTGATTTTTTTTTTTTCCCCCATTCGTACTATAACAACAGTGCAATGTTACAAATTGGGGCAGTTTCAGCAAATCAAGACTAGTTCTGCCGGCCGCTTTTTGATTAGATCCTTTCCGACAGGATCTGCTGAGGGAGGCCTGGTAGCACAATGGATTTGGAAAAACACAAGCAATAATAGATGAAAGCAGCGTGAACGTGCACCAAATGGCGACGTGAAAGCACGCGTCATATCGTCAGCAGCTCTGTAACGGACTCACGGTGTGGTACTGGCGGTGGCAGACTTCAGCCAGGTGCATCCCGGTGACCACGCCCAGACGAGCTGCCAGGCGCTGCAGCAGCAGACCGATGACGGTGGCGCCCAGCAGCACCCATAGCAGCTGAAAGGAACACAGGCTTCATCTGTTAGCTACACATCCAGAGGCGGGAAGCAACGGAGTACAAATACTTTTTAAAATTTTTCTGGTATCTGTACTTGAGTATTTATTCTCCTGACTTTTACTCCCGATATTTTAACACACGTTCTCCCTGCTTTCTACTCTTTACACTTTCAAAACCTGCTTGTTACTTTGTTTTTAATGCATTCTAGGGGGATTACTTCATGAACGGGACAATGACGAGCCCTTGGTCCATAGAGCGGTGCATATCACGCATGACAGACGTAGCGACGTAAAAGACGCAACATGACAAAACAGATTCGAGGGAAACTTTACAACAAAGAAAAGGTGTTGTATATCTAATGAGATGTCCAAGACGTGGAGATTTAATGGATGCTGCGAGGTTCAGTGTAGAAATACTTCTTTACTTTTACTTTTCGAGTACATTTCCGAGCTTGCGTTTCTGTACTTTTACGTGAGTATAGAATGCGTCTACTTTTGCTACCTCTGTAAACATCTGCATATACTTCCAGTTTGTATATACTGTATATTCACAGCGGAAAATCAGAAAATGTTCTATGAGGCATGAGAGATAAATACCAAAACTTGAAAGATCTGATGTGCTTCAACGTGGAGATTCACCGGGCCAAAATTGCTCTGAAGCACAAATGACAATCTTTTTTTTTTTTTTTTTTTACAGTTTTCAGAGAGCTATAATTTGGGAAACAGGCAACTGTGGATCTTCTTTTACAGGATTTAAAGACATCTTGTATCTTACAACAACTCCTGGAAATGTTATGCGTCTATCATGAATAGTTCAGAAGTAATGACTTCTTGAACCTAGCATCTTTTTTCTGTACCACTCCTTTTTTTTTTAATAGTAAAACCAGCGTCACGTCCCATTTTCAAAGTCCACTATCTCAAAAACTAATGAAGGTAAAAGGCTGAAATTTTGAATGGTGTTTACTAGGACTATTAACATTGGTCCTACACTCGTGTCATGCTCTCGTTCTTTCATCTGTCACAAAGGTTTATTCTCCCCCTCGTGTCACTCTGCTTGTTATTAGTGTAACATTTTGTGTCCTGAACATGATCAGTATCATTCAGTCAGGACAGGCGGAGGTTTGAGGCCTCTTATTTGCAACAGTCTTTGCGATCGTCTCACCACACCTCTTACTCACACAACGTGAAGCTCATGCGACTAATTAATTCGCACACGTCCTTCCAGTTTTCCAGTTTGTCGGGGCAAAGTTCACCCGCATTGAAGTTTGACCTGTGCAGCCAATACGACTCGTATTACAGGAACACGTCCTTCCGTCGCATATAAACGTTTTAAAGGGAATCCGCAGATGGGTTATCACTCAAACCTGCAACTACATACGCTTCAAATATCCTAACTTTAAACCATGGCGGATTTTGTGAGGAAAGCCAAAACTAGCGCTTGCTGAAGCGTGAACCTAATAAAGTGAAGCCTGCGAACATTGCGGTGAATTATAGGTAATGTAATGAAATTGAAAAGACTGATGTGGTGCAGCCCTGATACAAATCCGTGACTGAGGGAGGGACACGGTCTGTTGTTTGTTGTTTATTAGGATCTCGATTAACACAGCCACTCTTCCTGAGGTCCTTCTTTAAATACATACATACACAAAAACAAAACATTCCCTCAAAAGCATATCTCTGACACTCACGTAAACGCATTTAAACTCACCAGACGCTGTAGTCCATTTAAATTCATTACACCTTACACCGTCCTTGAAACGATCTGTTAGGCATCACAGACGGTACACGCTTTTCATTCTTTGTTCATTTAATCAGAAACAGGGGGAAAAGAACTGCGCGTTTTCATTGCTCCGTATACTACTGTGCATTTAAGGGAGGTTGGCGTTTGCCTTTGGGATCGTCTGGTGCCATACGTACAGGACAAGAAGTCCTGTTTTCATTGACTGTACTCATATGACGGAACTCTGGATTGTAAAACTTTCCGTGTTGCAAGCACAAGTGCAGCAGTAAACCTCAATTTTCAGCCAGTCGAGATGGGAATGCGTATTATTAACGCAGACGCTGGACACAGCAAGACGGGCCGCCTTGTTCTGTACTAGTTGGAGTTTGTTTAAGTCTTTCTTTTTGGAATTTTGCCCAAATGATCTGTGTTTACTAAAAGTTTCATGAATGCATCGTCTTATTGCAGCTAATGCCTTTCCCGTTTCATCGACATCCGACAGTTTATCATCAAGAGATATTTAAAGACTCGTATGGTTACACGACGATTGGTTTGATAAGAAAGACGTAAAGCTGACAAAGACAGAAAACTAGTTTCACTCAAATGTCTAATTGTATATGTTTATAAAGGCTCATCGTGTCTTCTTCAGTGCAGCCATTCAATATTCAAAGTATATTCAATTATTCATAATCTACAGAAATAAAAGAAGTACGTACAGCAGCATTACTTTACTTACCTTGAATCCAGCTTTGGCTCCAGACTGCAGGTCAGACTCGATGTTCCCTGGGTCCAGGTAGGCTATGCTCATCAGAAACCCGGGTCCAGTGAAGGCCCACAGCTTACGGAGACTAAACCAACTCTAAAGAAGACACGCATGGGCGACAAGTTAAAGGAAACCCCTGGTGGGAGATGACAAAGCCCTGAACCTACTGAACACGTATGGCAGATTCTGGACCGACGTGTCGATCGCTCTCCGCCATCATCAAACACCAAACGAAGGAACATCAGCAGAGTTCAGAGACTGTAGAATCAATGCCGAGGCGCAACACCTTACGAACTTTAACAAACCGGAAAACTTATTTAATGCACGGTTTTGGTTTTGGCCTGTCAATCTAGCAGCCCTTCAACAAGACCTTCAGATGTTCTTCATTTACGTGTTACTTGTCATTGAGAAGATTCGGTTTTTGTTGTGATTAAATTAAATACAGCTCGTTTCTTTACTACATTGGTGAAGCAAATACGCCATGTGCGTTTTAGTCGGATTCCATGTTTTTCTCACTCTTACATGCTGTTCAGTTTTCGGTCTATTTTCCAGTAATTTTCACACGTTTGTACAAAATCAAAGCAAATAAAAAAAAAAAAAAATCAAATCAAACATGTTCATCCTGATATCGCACCGGAAAAAGCATCCCCTCATCTCGGAGCAGGTTATAATGTCTGTTTACATCAAATTTCATGTTTCATTATGTGTCTTTTGCCGGATTTTCGCCTCATATTTGCACACGACAAAACCCTGACGACTTTACAAGTCACATTTACGACAAACGTTCATTCAGAGGTGGCACAAGTACACGCTGTCTTTACTTAAGAAGAAGCAGAAGATACTTGTGGGGGGGGAAAAAAATACTCTGGTAAAAGCTGAAGAACTGATCCAACTTCTTTACTCACAGGCTCTGAAACGTACTCAAAGTATAAAAGTAAAAAAGCGTCCCTTGTCGTCTTGTTTGACCTGATCTTTTTTTTTTACATTGTTTTTGTCTTGTTACGCGTGATACGCACCGATGGTTAAACCACGGGATCTTCTTTTCTGTGTTATTGTCTCGTCCATTTAGGTTGAAATCAGTCTTGATGTTGAGAAGGCCCGCAACGATGCTAAATAAAATCAATGCAGATGCCGGAAAACTCTACTTGCTTCCCACCACTGTTGACTTTTCCCCGCTTCGCCACGGCGGTTCAGTCATTTTTTTCCCCGAAGCATTTAATGTGATGTTCAGTGATTCCTAAACAGTTTGTTACCTCACTGTCCTCCTCGGGAATAGGGATCTTCTGGTCGAAGTATGTGCTCGCAACAGGTTCATTTTGTCTCTGAAGAAACACAGAGGAGGTGGAAGCAAATCTGTGTGTGTGTGTGGTCTGGATCACAGCTTTCTCTTCCACCGCATCCCCCTCTGAAACACGATGCAGAAAAACCCACAGCGGAGTAAACGTCTCAGGAGTTAAGTTCACAGGGGGTGTACTGCATTTCATTAAACCCGCGAAAGACCCCGACAAAATAAAATAAATGTACCTCGTCCCGGGGTCTGTCCTGGCTCCTGGTCTGTGGGAACGCTGGGAGGCAGAGAGGAGATGTGGATGTTCTCAGGAGCGGGGTTTCTGACTGGAAGCAAACAGGTGATTATAATGGGATTACACTGGCGAAACATAATGACAGAGCACACAAATACAATCCTTCACACACAAACAAACAAAAAAACCTTCTCTCAAGGGGCAAAGATAAGCATCGGTTGAGGAGTCAGCTGCTGACAGGAGGAAATCATGAGGGAAAAAATCCACATCACAGCACAATGTGTGCGTGTGGATTTTTACGAGGATAATATACCACGGGAAATGATGATGCTATTAACAATCATAAAGCCAATATGAACCCTGTGACACGATAAATGCTGGGCGACGTATGACTTAAAAACATCATCGTCTGACGCTAAATGTACAGACATTCACCGTGAAGTCGCATCATTAGGCTTTCACGTCAACATGGAAGATGAAGCGAGAACTTCCAGGAGACTCACCTGATCGCAAAAACGAGAACATCTTAGTGGCAGAAGTCAAAACACCCGGCTTACATTCCACAACTTATTGACTTTTTCTTTTTTTTTTTGTTTTTTTTGTCGGTTCCCCTGTTGCCTTCAGTGGAATTTAAACAGAGGAGTTAATGTGAAGCTGCTCTGACATGGTCCTTCCCAGTGAACGCGTGAACTCACCGGACAGGTAAGAAAGGAATGGGGTTAAGACGGAGGAGGAGGAGGAGGAGGAGGAGGAGGAGGAGGAACTACAGCAATGTTTGACAAATGGACTCGTTGTTTCTCTTGTTTCAACCCATGTGACCTAGTTTACAGCGAACCGGCCGCAGGAAACACCGTGAATACTAAAAAAAACCCCAAAAAACAAACGAAACGCAAAGCAAACCAGGCTCCGTCTGTGGCAAATCAAGCGAATAAAGCGCAGTTTTGAAAAAAAAAAATTTAAAAAAATGTAAAATGACTCTGAACAATGTCCGGCTGAAAATACACGTTCCTGCTACTAGTGTCGAGATGAAGCTGTAACTCCAGAATAAACACTAAAAATGTAGTTATTTATTAAGAGACTGTGTGATAACGCGGTTCATACACAGCCCACAGCAGGTGTTGCGTTCAAGTCCCTGAAACAACCTCTGAATAATTAGCTGCATAAATAGTGAGTCATTCAAATATTTTTAGCTGCTGTCGACTCTGTTGACCCCTTTTTTTTTTTTTTTTTTTTTTTGTTACGGCAAATTAGAGCTTTCCTCGTACACTTCATGTCTTTTTTTCTCGGCTCTTCAACTTACTGATGTCTGCCTGGGTCTCCAGTGATGTGCAAGGCGCTAGCAGCAATGTTAGCGATTTTGTCACTTTACCGACAAAGAAAACCCTTGATGTGGCCTTGAACGCGTCCGTGTGACGCCCTCTAGCAGCAAAAAAGGAACCGGTTTTGTTTTTATGTCCTGCAAAGAAATAAAATGCTCTCGTAAGCAGTTACAAGTAGAGCCACGGGGTGGCGCCAAAAGCTGATATATTTAAACCTAGAAGGAGCCTTTGTAGCTTAACACCTCAGCTACATCTTACTGTTAGGACCCGAGAAACTGCAAGAATAATAAATACTGAAAATACTGGTACAGTTTTACAGGTTGGGGTTACAGTACTGTGTGAAAATCTTAGGCGACCATTAGGTTTGTTGTTTTAACAAGGTTTTAATGACTACACATAGTTGAACATTGGCTGGGACACATTAAGTCAAATTTTGAGCATCGCACAGTTTATTCCCTGCATTCTGGTGAATTCTGAGGCACCAGTTTATGCCTCTATGAGTCCTATATGGGTTTAAGGTGGACACGTCTTAAGAAAACAAAACGCAGGCACCAGGCGACAGTTCTTTCAGGCGTCCTGTATTGTTTTCAAATATTTATTCTCCTGCAGGTCAGTTTTTCTCATTTATCCCTGCTGAGTCCGCGCACATACATGTCCTCTTTTGTGTCTTTTGTTCGGGGAAGTAACCTCGTTAAACGCGCGCGTAGATCACTTCACCTGATGATTTAAGGAATACTGACGCAGACTGAAGGCCTTCAGCACAACTGATTACAATACTGAGACCACGTGAAACAAAATGAAACTCAAATACATACGTTCTAAACACTGAGGGGGACGAAGCCCCCGCATCCTCCCCTGAAATCTACGCCTGTGACCGTATGTACATTTGCACTTCTCAGTCTCTGTATCAAGACACAACTGGAATATACAGGAAAAATGGCATCAAGTGGAAAGTGTTTAGTGTGACCTCCCTTTTCCTGAACTCACGTGGCCAGACAAAATGAGATGTACTGCATCAATCATACACCGGGTTTCATTCAAGTCTTGTAAAACATTTCTTATTGTTTGGGCTACTTGTTGTCATGGGTGGATGGATGACACTAAATACCGACTTTTGCCTTTAGACACGGGCAAAGGTTTTGTTTGTACATTGGTGGGGACACATTTAGTAAGAAGTTACACACTTCATTTCCTGCATTCTGGTGAATTATTGAGCATTAACTCGTGCCTTTTCTGGATCAGTTCATGGTGGAAATGTCTTTATTTATGTAAATCAAGTGTTCCCAGACTTTTTCAGCTCAAGACCCGAAAGATAAATCTGGCGTCTTCCTGAGACCCAAACTTACAAATACAAATACATCATGAAGTGGCATAAAACAAACATTTATAAACTGTAGATGAAATGTATTTCATTATATATAGTACATCACGGTTTTAATCAGGTTTGCTGAGAGTAATGTTAGGGGTTTTTTTCACCGCCTCAGAACTAACTTGCACTGAAAAAATGAGGATGTGTCTGAAATGAACAGTTTGACTCATAGGCCGAGTGGAAAAATCCACCCGTCGAGCATATTTTTAGGTGAGCACGAATATCGGGTATGATTTTAGTATTTAATTATTGAAAAATAAACCTACTGAGAGGGAAATATCCCCTCTGAAAACTACACCAACACCTGTAGAAGCCATTTAGTTGTGATGTTTTGCGTGTTTGTAATTCTGTGCACACATTTCCTGTGTTTTCTTGCTGCATCTGAATAAAGAGGCTGAGAAATAAACACGTCATGCTCGTTACAAACCTGCCAAAACAACCAGACTAAAGGTGGGACTGAGACTTTTGCACAGCACTGTATGTTCATGGCTCTAAACTGGATCAGTACTGAGGATCTTTACGTCAGTAAAGCTCTTGTAAACATTTAATATCATCCATTTAAATAATCCCCTTAATTTATGAGTATAATTGTTTGTCAAATATTATTACAGGTCGCCACAATATGCCTGCTTCGTAAGAATGCCTTGTTTCTTTTGTGCAAATGAGTACAAAACCTGAACTGCCAACGTTCAAATAACAACGCTGTTACCTCACCACAGTTCACACCGGAAAACAGCAATTAACTCCATCGGACTGAATCCTTAAAGCTGCAAAGGGGAGTAAAAAAGAGACCGAGTGAGACTGAGTATTAAGAGATCATCAGATCCCCGTTTTTAATCCAATAATTTACTTATTATCAAATCTGAGTCAGCACACAGCAGCAACAATATGTATCTTAGCTGAAATAGCTGTAACACACTGCCATTTGTCATGTTGACAAAAAGTTGGTGCAATGAAATCATATGTCTTAAAGTGTTTATTTTTGGCAAGCACCATTCGAAAGAGAGCAAATTTGTCATGTGCTTATGTTATGTGATGAAGAATAAAATTATATACCCATGCAAAAATTCCCTGTGAAATGTACATACGTATCTTTATTGCAGAAAAGTGTCACTGAAATCTTATTGATTTCTTTTTTTTCTTTTTTTTATTTCGTTTTTCTTTTTTTCTTTCACTTGTAATGACTTATTGTTCTGTTTGTCACCTCTGTGTTTCCCTCACGTTTGTACGCGGTGTCATTGTTCAGTTTTCGGTCTATTACCCAGCATTGGTTAGCTTGTAGAAATTTTAACATCATTATACATAGTTGTCTGAAAATGCTTGGCTTGTATGGAGTTACGTGATTTCCTCTAAAATCATACATCCGTACAAAATCAAAGTGAGTAAAAAAAAAAACAAAACCAAAACAAAACAAAATCGAAAACAAATCAAGAGGATTAAAATCAAACAAAAATGTCTCTGTGCATCCTGATATTGAACTGGAAAAAACATCTTCTCATCTTGGAGTAGGTTATAAAGCCTGTTTACACTTTTTTCCATCTCAAATTTCATGTTTGATGTCTTTTAATGCTTTTTCTGTCTTGTTTTCATCAGTTCCTTAATTATTGAAAAGGAGCATCTGGCTTCCTTTTGTTGTACGAAACAAGAGGAGAAATCCTCAAGCGCGTGTTGTCTGTTGATGCTCTGGGCATCACTCCGCTCCTCACTGGGCTCTTTGCCTACGTGAGTCTTTACTGTTTAATACGAGGTCCATCGCTCATTTACATGGGGACGCAAAGACGAGATCCCGCCACACGAACCAAGTCCGACTCATACGGTGGTGACCCTCATCACCACCTCCCGGTTGGCGGCGGCACTGATCCGCGGGTCGTTGGGCCGCAGTTGGCTGAGGATGTGCAAGATGGTGTATCCACAGTGGTGGTTCAGAATAGTTCTTAACCTCCTGCTCTGTCGTCCACCGCTGCTGCTGGCCAGGCCGTGCGGGTTACTGCGAGAGCCGCGAGCTCCCGTCTTGCTGCTCGAACTCACCGGGTCACCCAAGTCCTTTGATTTCTCATAGTTCAGTACTTTCCACTGCTGATTGACAGCCTGCCATCGTTTGAAGATTCGATACACCGACGATCCCTCGTGGATGATAAGGCCTGGGCAGAAAGGAGAACGAGGGTCAAGGACAGTGCACGAAAGCCAGTGAATTCCTACGGCTTTACATCAAATATTATGCAAAAGGGGGCCTGTAAGCTGCTTTCAGTATCATAGGTAGAACTTTCTATCTCGCCTGTGGATGAGAATAGACAGTTGGCATTAATCACAGCGTAGATATCTGACGCCATCTGTTCTCAGTGTTGTCTTACATGAGCAACTCACAATTACACAAGAACAGTCAACCAGGTTTCTGGTAAAAACTGAATGTCTTGTACTCTGCGACATCATCAAAATTTATTTGGCTTTGAGTGTAGTTGTCATCTCCTACCTATGCGCCATCTGCTTATGTAGTTTTACTTTGCTGTAATTTTTGTTTGACCTTAACAACCATCCGAATGTGGACCGAATACATGTTTTTTAACCACATTAGTTTGTCCTTGCATAATGTAACCTATGTTTATTAATTTGTTGTTGTTGCAGAGTACATCCTGTTTTCTTTGCTCCTCTTGTTGCATAATATATCCGTCTCTGCTGCGTCATTTAACATTGCCTGTTCATCTCTGTTATATTCCCATACATTCTCATATAAAATGTTGCTATTTATTACACCGCTATGTGTTTTCACGCATCAGACCCTGCTCTTTTTGTGTAGATATTTGTGCGTTTTTGTGTCGTTTTTTTTTTTTTTTTTTTTTTTTACCTATGCAGACGATATCCATGAAGCCGTACATGCCATAGCAGATTTGGAAGAGCAGGTCCTGACGTTGCCACTTGGCCGAGGGGCTGAGTGAGGACCAGATGAGCCAGGAGATGCTGGCGATGAGGAAGAGGGAGCCCAGAATAATGGCCGCTATCTGCACCTTCTCTATCACTGTCAGAGAGATGGCCTGCCACTGAAAAGGAGGAGGGCGTTTAGCTTACATTATATTCCACCGGAGACAAAACTACATCAAACTAAACAAGCCCGCTCACACATGAACACACGTACACGCACATCAACACATATATGGCACCTTCGCAATAGGTTTTCAAACCATTGGCTCCCTCTGAAAAGGAGGGCAGAAGGACAGTGACGCAGAGGGAAAATGTGTCAGCACAATATGGCAAATAGTCTTCACACCACAGCGACGGGCCGAGATTTGTTCTAGCAAAGGTTTGATGCCTGTGCTCTGTGTTCAGTCAGCAGCGGCAACTCCGTGTTGTATATGTTACAAAATGTCTCCGTCAGCAGAACCTTCTTCTGCTCGATAAGATCTCCCTGTCTGATTTCCTCATGAATTAAAAAAAAAAAAAAAGTAACAGAGCGTAACAGCGTTTGTGTTTACCTGCATGTTCAGAGGTGCTTTACATATTCACACGCGATCTCTATCTAGTTAATGTGATTGTTTATCCAATTTCCTTACTTGTCAAAAACGCGTGCTGGGCATAATTTGGATTGTGGTGTGAGACCGATTCATCAGATGGACAACGCACCAGTGCTGCAGCGGCTTTTTAGTTCAAAGTGTGGGAGTGTGAAACCTTGCCTTTTGTGTTTTTGTTTTGCTTGACTAAAGTCTGTAAGTAATTCTATTTGGTATCCCGTTGTTATTGTCACCTTATTTAACTGTCCTGCTGAATGTAAATCTTTTGTTTCTATCCGTGTCTATTTTCTGACTTGCTTTGATTTTTCCATATCCAAGATGAATGTATGTATTTGTCATGCCAATGAAGCCATCTATGAATATGAATTTCACTTGGATGGACTCCACGTACCTGCAGAGGGTTTTTGGTGCTGATGGCCAGGACCTGGTACTTGAAGTAGCAGAGCTCACAGCTCCAGGAGCCTCTCTCGCTGATCCAGCGGATGAGACAGGGCTGATGTGTGCAACGCACGGACCCGTCGCAGCGGCAGGGGCTCAACAGCTCACCCTGTAGGACAGATAAGGAAAACACAGCAAGATAATTCAGTGAAAACAACAAAGAGAAATGTGTTAGATGAGTGAATAAATGGATCTCGCTTATTACAGTTGTTAAAATAGTTTCAACTGCTTTAAAAAAACAGTAGCGCAGAGATTGTGTTGGTTGTAAAAAAAAAATAAAAAAATGCATGAGTGCATGAATGTGACTCTTGGACCAAATCCACTGTCACTCCATTGTCACTCCAGAATCTGAAGTGTTCTGGCATGTTCGCCACGATGTGATGAGATGACCACATTAAGGATGTCATCACCATTCAGCTTCAAAAAGCTATACATGTTGGGTCAGACTTCTGACATTTTCCCTAATTAAAAAACTTGCATTGCTCACTCCGTGTGTCACAACTGAATAAAAAGCTTTTAAACAACACTGTAGGAGGAGGAGAATCAGTGTGAGTCATTAGTAAATCAATAAATGGGCACAGCTTGATCCTGGGCCCAGTTGGTGAAGGGGCATATTAGCACTCTGCAACAACAGCTGGAAGTAAGGAGGCTTCAAGGGCAGGCAGGTGAAGCGCAGAAGAGCCACTGAAGCCTGATTCACACAAACTCTCAGTCAACCTCATAATAAACAACAGCTTTCTAACACAAATAGAAGGATTTTTGTAAGACATCAAACACATCCTGACTGCCAGGTAGGTGAGAGAGTTCACTTCTGTGGTGCGTCAGACTCAAAAAATGTGATTTGATAAAGGAAAACGTGTTTGTAAACAGGACCAAATCTTGGAATTAGGACCAGAAATTGTTGGAAAAAAGAGTTTAATAAAACGGTAATTAAAAGGTTTTATACCAGTGAACTAGTGCATTGACACCAGTAATGGTTCATATTTTTTTCTGCCCATCTGCACTCTGTCTTTCCCCTTCTGGCTCGTTTACCTCCCCACTTATAATAAAAGACTTCAAGTGTCCCACCACATAAAAGATTTGGTTTGCCAGATGAGCCACATGCCACTCATAAACTTTAAAATAACTCGCCTGCTGACATTATAAAGATAAGACACGGAAGGTCAGAAATATACGAGGAACTAAATAAAAACAATAAGAAAGCAAACATTTCTTAAATGTCAAGCTGCCGTTGAGAGGTAGGTTTGTGTGTGTGCGCGTGTGTGTGTGTGTGTGTCTGCGGCTTTATTGTGAGGAAACATTTTTCCGGCTGGGATGAGAATGTTAATGTCATGATCAACTAGAACAAAATAAAAACAAAGACCTTTAAAAGTTATGATTTTGAACCATCAGTTTAAACAAAGCAGGTTCGAGCAGAGACTGTGTTTATGTGACGATGGACAGTTTCAGGGAAATGTGTGGCTCGTCTAAAGCTACAACGAGGAGAAGGCTTTCACGGCGCTGCTCCACTGATGATAAATAAGCTACCATATTGTAGGTACACACGGTACGCAAAGGGGTTTTTCTGTTTTCAGTGCATTTTTGAGCTGAGTTTGATGCCCATAAATTTAGCCCACAATGATTTTTTCCATTTAAACCTTGAGGGAGCATCGTTTGATGTTCACAAGTATTGATCATCATGCTAAACATCACATAACTAAAGTTAATTTAGTATTGGACGACCACACTGAAGACGTTTTTGATGTACAGAAAACTAAAAATATAACTGAGATTGGCTGGAAAGTTTGTATTTCTAAAACAGCCTTGTGCTTAACGGTAATATACTGTACAGTTTCTCTTGTGCATGAAGAAAGAAAATATTCATTTCTTACTCTTTCATAACTGGAGGTTTAATTCCTCCTGTGTGATGAATTCGATGCTTCTGTGTTGACAGATTGCACATTATTCAGTTGACCTGCTGTGCACTGATCAATTTTTCAATAATTAGTATCAAACTTGAATGGTAAGAAAACTGTGAAGAAATTAAAGACCCGTAAGTCGAAGTGTTACTTGAAAAAAAAAAAAAAAAGTGTTATAATCCTGACGAGGAAAATAAAAGGCTTTGCAAATCACTTAACCGAGTAAAAACAAATGGCGGTTAAGTGAATGACAAAGACAGTAAAACATATTGTTACTTCTTTGTTCTCCTGTTTTAGTCACTTCATGTACCTGAAGGCAAAATACAGATGGAAAAAACACAGGTTGGCGCATAAAAGGTCACATCTGGGTGAGCAGGATGTACTCACGCTCAAATAAAGGAAAGGTAATGATATACTGTGTTTGAGCGAAACAATGAATTCAACTGGAAAGAAGCAGCATGATTAAAGTTAACCTACTTCCAAATTTCAAAGGCGAGGAGGCACAGTTCAGTTTCTAGCATTAAAGCTTCACCCCAACACACACTCTCTCTCTTCCTCCTTGGATGATGTTGCGTGGGTTTGTCCCTCAAGGCCACTTCACACAGCATGAAGGTGTTAATTTGGTGTGTCACTTCTACGACTAAAAAAAAAGGTCTCCCTCCTCAGCTGTAACCTTTAGACAAAATTTCAGCATGGAAGTGTCCCCTGAGCTCCAGACTCTGTGGAAACATGCTCTTGGGCAGTGCAAGAAAAAAAAAGGGCAGGCATGCTGACCATCTCTCTCTCTCTCTCTGTCTCATCCACCACCCCTCCTCACTCCGACATGCCTTTATCTCTGCTTCAGCTTCGTGTGTCCGTCTATGTTTGTGTGCAATCCTAACATGCTCGGCCCCTCCAGCAGGCGCTGGCACGGCTTCTGTGAAACCAGACAGTGTTAAGTGGAATCAGTGGCCCAGCTACTGTACCGTGGCACACGCTGACGCCTTTGACAGACAGTTAATAAGGATTCATTCTCAATGCAGCCCACAGAGCAAGGTGATTATGTCTGTAGGTAATTGGCCCGCTGACAGCGACATGATCCCGGCCCCTGTTGTGACCTGCTTGAATAATGAAATAACAATAAAATGGCAAACGTGAGCTCCCCCCACCCTGCACCCGAAGAGGTGGAAGGCACTTTCCCTCTGCACTCACTTCAAAAATCGAGTGAGGCGACTCACAAGAAAATCAGCTAATATCAGAGTGAGAAGCTGATGTAGTGGTGTAGTCTCAGGGTTTTCCCTCCGTGCTTTGTTTGCTTGCTCTTTGTCTGTAGCTAAAAGAGGCAGCTCAGAGCCATGTTGCACGATGAGTCACCTTGCCACAGAGCCCAAAACCCCAAACATCAACCTTTTATTAAAAGAAGATGTTTGAGTGGGCAAAACAGCGACCTGGGGTTGATCCCAGTCTGTAACATCAAATGGCCTTGTATCAAAACAAGCTGCAACTGATTTATACTCCAAGTCTGTCCTCTGGCGCTCCACTTTACTATGTCTCCCAATAGAAATTCTAAGGCAGATTTCATAAATTAGCACATGGGCTGTAATAACACTATATGCCTATCTTAGGGAAGTGACTAAATGGTAATATCCATCTGTGCTCCTACAGGATTTACAGTGTTTCTAATTATCTGGGGCTTCAGGATTACCTGCTGAGCCAGGCGGCACAGGTTTCAGCACATCTGGTGAGACTGACATTTGGCCACAGACCAAAAAGATGCACTACTTATTGTTTTGTCTGGACTCTTAAAAATCAAGCTACGTAAAAGAGCTGGAAGGAACAGAAATAGAAAACCGAATGACACATTCATTTCACTTGTCATTTATCATCACAGTCAACACCATTGTCTGGCCAGGAACACTGATCATCACAAGATCAATAGCTGATCGTCCTGTTCTGTGACACATGCAGACGGGGGACAGTTGATTTACATTTA
The DNA here is from genome assembly GCA_037367275.1 of Coranthus polyacanthus. NCBI lineage: Eukaryota > Metazoa > Chordata > Actinopteri > Kurtiformes > Apogonidae > Coranthus > Coranthus polyacanthus. The sequence goes on along the minus strand of JAPQRN010000025.1, from coordinate 4,800,185 downwards.
CAAAATGATTGTGACTCATGCATATTCAGTCCCTCTCACTCTATTTGTCATCCTGAAGACCTAATTGGCTAACTTTCTTTGTTGCTATGCTGGCCGGATTTCAGATGTGTGGGAACTGCTGCCTCTCCACAAACCGATTAGCTTAGTTATAAAAACAGTGTTATTTAGATAACCAGATCATCAGGCAATGATCTTTTCAGACAGGAAAAAAAAAAACATGGCAATTCTGCATGACTCTCAGAAACGTAGGCCTCATCCTAGATTGTTTTCTTCAAAGGAGGTAGTTGAGGGGAAGGTGGGTGGGAGAGAAAGAGAGGGGGATGTAGGACAGGATGGTTGTAGTAGCTCAGAAAAAAAAAGGATTGTGAATCAGAGACCCTTTGTGATTTGCTGTGAGAAAAAAAAAATGGCAGACTAGAATAGTGAAGCAGTGATTGCTAAAATAATCGCAAAAGAAAAACTTCCCTCCTAAAATCCCACTGAACATTTAGTGCATGGTTTAATGGCTCTGTGCAGCAGCTCTAAAGCACAGAAATGTGACCCCCACCCCCCCCTTAAAAAAAATAAAGCCACCAAATTGGGTTGCCTGCCATCTACAGGACGTGGCATCAGCATTAGGAAGCGTTCTCTGCTGCATGTCTATACCTGCTCTGGGCCTTGGAAACAGATCCGACACTGGGGGGTCCGCAGGCTGCTGGCGGTGCTGGCCAGAGACACGGCGTCCAGGCCCACTTGCAGCTTGGGCTCCTTATCCTCAAACGCCAGGCTCCGGGGCCGCGGGTCGCTGCCGTAGTACTCCTCCTCGTCATCCCGGGAATGGCAGTCGACGAAAGGCGGCCAACCGCAGCCGCCCATCCCCAGACCTCGCATGGTGGTGGACCGTCTATCTGTGTCTGAGCTGGACTGTCTCGAATCGGATCGCATAAACACCAGGACTTTCAGTTCATTAAAAAACATGCGGATCCGATACTTGAACATGTTTGGCTACATAAAGAATCGCCAGACTGAAATAAATAAATGAAGTGTTTTTTTCTTTTCTCCTCTCCCTCTATTATTATCAATATTATTATTATTATTGTTATTATTATTACTGTTATTGTTATTATTATTATTATTATTCACACACCCGAGTTGTTCATTTTTACTGTTCCACAACTATTCATTGGAAAGCCAGAGCCCAGAAATAAAGGATCTCGCCCCACTGATGGCATGTGTGTCTAACCCAATGCGGATGAAAGATTTTCCCTTTCAGCTGGCCGACACACTCTTTCAATATTCATTACTCAAACAACTCAGCAAATGCTGTCTAGATGCATCTTCCATCGCAGCCCAGAAAACATTACAACTTATACGCTTTTCGATTTCCACAGTGCATTTTTTTTCTTCACTGCTGATCTAAAAGACACATCTTCAGATGCACTGGGCTTGCAGCAAAAAATAGCCTACATGTTTTGCTACCCAAAGCAGAAGACTGCGAGAGAGTGGACGAGTGGAAGAGAAAGCAACACAGAGCCAGGAAATATAAGATGGGATGTAAAATACAACGACATGCCATCCATACAGTCACATCTGGGACTCTTGTCAAGAATCATAATCCAAAAAAGGGTGCGAAAGATGAAATGGAAGTTTGATTTGGACGTGATTATAATGTCTGTTTTTATTGTCCCTTAATGTAGCATCCCGAGCGTCAGATCATGGTCCCTTTCCCCCCCCTTCTATTTCATCTCCTTTTTTCTGTAAAGCCTCTGGTTGATCCACGAAGAATCCGTGCCACTCACCCCGATGATCCACGTCGAGATCAAAAACACAATCCTTTTCATTTGCATTTTCAGTAGCCTAGCTGGAACACAGAACACCCGAAAGCCCCATGTTTCCCATCTTAGCTCGATGTCCATCAGCATTTCATTGCAAGCCAAAATATGGTAGGCAACGTTAAAATGTCAAAGAGAGGCAGAATAATAAAGGCACCCTGCGATTTTTCTAATTAGAGAGAAAGAGGGGAAGACGCATGAAGATGTCTTCGCATCCGAGAGCAATTACACAGCAGTAATGGCATTGATTATTGGATCAGATAGATGGTGGTGATGATACTGCTGGCGCTGATTTTCCTCCTCGAAATGGTCGGCTTGGAGATTGAACCAACGCAGCAGCTACTTCCGGAATGGGTAGGGGAAAAAAAAAATAGACTGTCATCCTGTAAACAAGTCGCTATTTTTCTCTTGTCATCCATCCGTCTCCGATGGGTGATGTGCCTCTCCCCGTGCTCCCAGCAGCTGGGCAGGGAAGGAGCTCCGGCTGCTTTATTATTGACCAGGCGCCGCTGTCCAAGGTGCTGATCTCCCCCCCGGTGACGTTTACGCTGCGGCCACATGCACTGGGCGCCCGCGAAGTACGAACCGGACCAGTGCACCTCCGCGTGTACGCGTGAGAGCGCGCACGCACGCACGCACAACCCTAAGCCACCCCTCATTTTGATGGGCTCTGAACAACTACGGGTTCAAGAAGGTCGAACATCACCGTGTCTGTGTTAAAGAGGTTCACCACAGGCAACGCGGTTCACTTCTCTCCGCAGATACAGTCAAAAATAAATAAATAAATAGATTATAGAAATATAACGTGGGACTATTTTCTGTTCTGCTGTCAAACATCAACAATTAAACCAAACTCATTAATCAACAGTGCTGTTCTCAGATTAAGCTCACTCAAATATCAAATATCTGCATTAAGGTGCAGGTATTATGAAAGGTGTTGTTTCTCATAAAATACCAGTAGAGGAACAAGTGTTTAGATGCTTTACCTAAGTAAAAGCACCAATACAGCAATGTAAAAATACTCCATTACAAGTAAAACTCCTCGTGAAAAATCCTACTTATGGAAAGCTACAGTATTGAAGTAAAAGTACTGGTTTGAGTCCTCCTTTTTATAACATCAAGAGATAATTAATACTGAAGCATCAGTGTTGTTGCAACATGTTACTGTTGAAGCTGCCGGAGGTGGAGCTAGTTTAATTAGATTAGATTCAATTTACTGTCAATGCACAAGTACAAGTACTCACAACGAAATGCAGTTTGGCATCCAATCCAAAGTGCAAAGTAGAGTAAAAAAAGAAAAGTAATCAACACTGTGGTAAAAAATGCAAAATGTGTATGAGTATAATTAGATGTATGTACTATAGATGTATATAAATGGATGCATTATAACTTACATATGTACAAATCTGATCTGATTATTACAAGATTAATGGGAGCAGGAAGAAGAAGAAAAAACAAAGTTCTGATACACAAATCTGTCTTCAGTTCTTGGACTTTTTCCTCTAATCTTTGACTTTTGGTGATTATTTGAACACGTATTGAAATCAAACCATGCGAGAGGGAAGTCTGGGCTTCTCTGCTTAGGTTGCTGCCCCCGCCGCGACCCGGACCCGGATGAGCGGAAGAAGATGGATGGACGGAAACCACGTGAGAACTTTAGAGGGAAAATCACTGTTTGTGGAGCTGTCAACAAGTCGTAGACGTCTGAAGTGTCGGTCCGATTACACACTGCTTTTATGAGACGTCAGAAGACAAAAGGGCTGGAAATCTTGAGCAAATGTGTTGTATTTTAAAAGCTTGTTATTGTCCATTGTGTAAAATCTACATCTTAAAAGTAACAAGTAACTAAAGCTGTCAGAAAAATGTAGCGGAGTAAAAAGTACGATATTCGCCTCTGGGATTTAGTGGAGTACTAGTAGAGAGTTCCATAAAGCGGAAATATATAAAGTTCAAGTACCTCAAATTTGTGCTTCAGTACTTGAGTGACAGTACTTTCTATCTGTCAGAACTATGTCACTCGGAGACGCTTGACACAGGACTCACCCTGGATCTAAACATTACACAAAGACCGAAGATTGTTGGAATTCAATACCAGAAATGAAAAACAATGCTTGGAATGAATAATGTCGTGTGTAGTTTAATTTCTGCCTTACTGACCTTATTATCAACATGCCCTGAAGGGAGGCTAACTGGAAAATCATTCAAAATCATTTAAATAAATGTGATTTGCATTTTCTTTTCTATGTGAGATAATAATATTTGAGGATGACTTGATGATTTGAAGTACTTCGTTCTCATAGATGTCGATGGCAGACAGACTGAACACTTACAACTTTGACTCCACTCACGATGTATTTTTCTACTTATACCTGACGATTCTGCAAATAATTCACTGAGTACCTGTTGCGATTGTATTTTTATTTTATTTTCTTGAGCTGAAGGACAAATTGATTTCCCGTCGGGGTCAATAAAGTTAAGCTGAATCTGAATCAGAATGAATAATTTTAAAAGGTTCCCAGTAAATAATGAAAACCTGAGTATCTACAACAACGTGAACGGAGCAAACTTCATCTGTTAATGACTCCCTTTTAAGAAATGGCCCCGAAGCATCACAGGCAGGTCTAAGAGAGACGACTGAAGCCACCGTTTGCTCAGTTTTCTGTGAAACGGCCGCAAAACCAGCAGGAATATGTGCACATAATGCTCTTATTGAAAGTTGCTGTTTCGTCAGACTTTGACGCCGTAAACAGCAGAGGAGGAAGCCGTCTCTGTGCTGTTTATCAGGAAGGAGAGACAAGGTAATTAGGAAAACATCAGCAGCATAGGTCCAGAGGTCACTTTAATCTGCAGTTTTTTGCTTTATTGCTTCTCTCATACTGTCTCTTTCTCTCTCTCTCTCTGAATTCACCACCATAGCAACACTTCCCGCAAAATGCCCCGTCACATTGATCTTGATTGATTTTTCACACCCTGCTTGTTACAGATATGGATTTATTTTAAGCATAATTCTTGATTTCAGATGCAATAGCATGCCTCGGTTATGATTCCCTTCTATATACTGTACATATATACTGCACAATGGGCCCGTGTTCAGCTGTTTGTAATGATTGAGGAGGGTGCCAAACTGTTGGCCGTGGGTTTATAGACTATTGACCATCATAGCAGCAGCGCGGTAATCTGCTCATGCTGGAGGTACGCAAGGCAGTGACACGCATTAAAACAAAACAAAGAACAAAAACAGAACATCGTATACTAGCGTCAGTGCCGTCCACAGGAATGAACTGTTCTGGAAGTGTCCATATTCATGATAACATGACTGTGTGGGAGGGTTATTTTATGACGATGCCGTGTGGGGGGAGGGTTGGTGGAACATGCTAATGAGATGATCATTTTAAAAGGTCTCAAACTGCACTGGTGTGCATCGAAAGGACTGAGCATCCAGCCTTCCAACATCCATACAGTGATGGTTTCATGTCTGCTCTGTATTTGCCAGCATCAATGTTTAATGTAGTGTAAACGTGAATCGCTCACCTCGTCCTCTCCCTCTCTCTTCTTTCTCATTTCCTCTCAGTCATTTGCAAGACAACTTCATTGTATTTCTCATCATCTACGGGGGAATGACTCATCCTTTGTCACTCTCCAACATGCAAACCAACATGATAATTTGGGGAGATGTTTCCAATTTTCAGCAGTAAAACAATGTTATACGTACATCACGGGCTGCGTCTAATTATTATTGTCACTATCCTGAAATAAAAAAGAAATGTCAAATAATGAAACGTAACCTCCTATAAAGATATAAGTGTTAGTAGTTTTCATCTTACAATTACACAAGTCAAAGAAGAAGAAAAGATGCTCAACTCGCTGTAAAAACTGAGCCTGGGGTGAATTAAACCTTGGTAAATAAAGAAAAGCAACATTTACTTAGTAAAGGTAACAAACATTAAGTTAAATTAAACATATTTGAATTGAATATTTCATTAGAAAAAATAGGAATGAATGAAAAAGTAAGGAAATGTAGTTGTTTGACTCATTTTTAAAGTACTTGGTTCTTGAATTTGCACCTAATTTTGCCTTTTTTTGCATAATATTTTCATTTCGCTATAGTTCCTGGCCTTAGTTTAAATATATTTTAATAACTAATGAGATTTAGTAAAGATAGAAACATCCGGGGACTTGGTAAATATAAATTAATGATTGTTAAAATATTATATTATTATTATTGTAGAACATTAACTCTACTCAGTGATGTGGCCTTAATACTTTAAAGTAACCAGGGATCACATTTTATGCGGTGCAGCTTTTAGTGAAAAAACAACCTTAAAGAAATAATCAGACAGTTCATTTTTGGCTCTAAATCCAGTGCTGGTCGTATTGATCCGTCTTTATTACTATTGCTTCACATATTCCTGAATGTAATTACAATGAATTAAAAGCTGACTAGACCGCTTGGTGACTGGCCGTTAATTACTAGTCTGTGAGGTATGAAAAGTAAAAAAAAAACATATTAAACCGCTTGTTAAATACCACTTTAAGAGTTGAATAACTCCCCACATCACCTGTGCTGCCGTCCCATCCAACGACTAACACCACGCATCCCTGCTCTGTTTCATTATTGATAGGCCATATTGACCTGTTTGTCTCTCCTCAGTGATGAGAATGATTTGCCTTCCTGTTTGTCCTCGCAGCGCTGTGAGAAGAATGTAGATCCACGTACGGACCCATTAAAACCACACGGCTTTATCCTCTCTGATCCTGCTCCCTGGGTCAGAGGAAACACATGCTATCGATGTTACATGTAGCTGCAGAGACGCGAGGATCTGATGATCAGGCAGAAAATGACGCTACTATAGCAGACAATTTATTAAAGCCAGTTGATCTGGTACCTACAGGGTGTGGCCAGAACCCAACGAACCAAACATGGGACAAAGAGCGTGTTTGTGTGGGACGACGGGACGAGTAATCTTACATTTTGATGTAACCGTTAAAAATGTATTTATTTCCATACAAATGATATTGATCTGTTCATCTGTGATTCTGATCAACGATCAACAACGACATCAAAAATATACTGTTGATCAAAAAGTACACTTTGGCTCCTCAAAGTTCAATGAGAATTCAGATTGCTCTTATTTTGTTCATTCTGATTTAAAGTTGTGAAATATAAAATTAACAAAATAAGTACTAAATCAAGAAAATACACAAAAAATGTACAAAATAAGCATTAAATCAACATTTTCCTCCTGAAATCAGAAAAAGGGCTCAAATCTTGTGGGTTTAAATTGATATTGTTGGGACTTTTCAGCTTTAAAAAATGAATCAAAAACAATTAGTCACGTTACGTTGATGAAGTAACCGTTGTATTTCTTAATACGGAGAAACTAGTCAGAACAACGGACTAGCCTAGTCATCTGTAACCTTTCTGTAACGTTTCATTCATTGGACGGAAACATGCATTTTCTGAAAATTCAGCTGAAATTTGCAACACATTTAGATGGAAACCTGACTGTAACCTGCTTGAACTCATGTATTCCTTTCAAAATCAAAATGTGGGACATATAGTGTCAATATGTGGGACGTGGGACAAAGGATCAAAACACTGTGCAGTCCCTCATGAAGTGGGACACCTGGTCACCCTAGTGGTGCTGAAAGGCTGTATATATAATTAGCTCTGCCTATAGGAGAAACCCTTGTAAAACTCATCCACCATAGCATTATGATATAATGGACCAAATGTTTTAAGATCCTGCTTTCATGTACTCGCAGAGCCCATGCTATATCTGTAAGAGGACAGATGGCCGTCCCTGTTGGTGCGATTCTCCACAGCTTCTCCAAGTTAATACACCCGGCATATGGACATGCATCACAGGGTGGGGACTGGCACCGGGCCCTCAGGAGAGCACGCTGACAGGATAGGGGGATGCGAGATGTGCTGCAGTCTCCGAATTGCTGGTCCCCAGCCACCGGAAACTTTCAAGACCCAAAGCCCTTACCAGGCACATTTCACTTACATAAATGTTCCTGGTCTCAGAAAGCGAACCTGCGGGTGTTCCTTGGCAGGGTGCATCCAACGCCAGAGATTAGGTCACGCCTTTCGCGAGGGGGGGGGCAGCGGTGATGGTGACAGCGTGCCATGGGCCATTAGGATGAGGGCAGAGCAGCAGTTTATCCTCATTTAGGACAACCTTGGTTGAAAGGTATCTGGATAATATCCTCGTGTTGTCTCTATTCCCCTATCAGAGTGTACTTGAGCTCTCCTTCTGCTGTCTTCACCCCCCCCCCCCCTTCATCCCACCTCCCACTCCCACATTACTGGACCCATCCCAGCTGAAGGGATTAATGGCCTTCTGAAGGAATATCACAGGGAATCAAAACCCACTGCTCGTGCAAATTAATTTTACAGCTGCCAGGTTAATGCTACCCACCTTCAACTCGGACACAATCAATCTTTATGATAATGTCACTAAAAAAAAAAAACCCGTCTCTGTTTACATTTACCCGGAGCAGAGCAGGGAATGAAATATCTCTGACTGTGACCAACAGTGGAAAAGGAAACATGGCAGCTGCCCACTCTGTACTGCCATCATGTGGCGAAAGCTGACATGTATGGACTTGCGGAAATTGTGATTGGCAATTTTCTTTTTTTTTTTTTTAATACATTGACTTGAGTTATTTCACTTCATAAGAGCTTTAAAGCATTCATTTACATTCATAACATGTTTACAAACACGGCCAAAAATGACTCAGACCTGGTTCCAATCTGAGGTTTTATTATTTGGAAAATTAAGTCTCAAAAAATTCAAGATACATTAGAATAACAAGTGCACACAAATTCAAAGTGAGGAGGTGTGATATATGGCATACCAATGCTTAAGATCTGTCAAAATGCTTGTTTACACCAGCGTGAACTCCAAACCAGCAGCAGGAAATCTATCAGCGTAGATGACAGGTTCAAGTAAGACATGTAATTACAGTTTAGGTTAGTCCTTAAGTTAAAAGCAATTCAAAATAGAAAACACACTTTAAAAGATAGAATTAATCTGCAGGGATCTTAATGGGAAATGTCAAACATCTAGTGAGGCAGAAAAATCTTATCAAAACTACAACATAACTTGTGCATCATTAACTTAAATAGATCATGAAAATATGTAACACATTTTTACAAAGTATTTAACACTGATGAACAGAAAAAAAGATGACAAGAGAACACAATTATGCTCACAAAAGAATTTTGTGAAGAATTTAAAGAGGAAAACAATTGCAAACAAAGAGCATATTATCGTTTTTTTTTTTTTTGTTTGTTTTTTTTACATTTAACACCATAAAAACAGAATGGGCACTGGGTTTGCAATAAGACATTTGGCCAAATTTCTTCAAATAAAACAGCACTTCATAGATATATATATATGTTTTTTTTAGGTTTTTTTTTTTTTTACATTTTTTGATTTCTTCCAGTTACACAGGAAGTAATGATGATAGGTACCTGAATCCACTTTTCTACCACCAAAATCTAAACTAAGCAACGTCACTGTGCAACACAATGGAAAACTATTTAATACAGGTAGTGTTGATTATTGTGGTCGTCAAAGACCTCATCTATGCAGGTAAGTCTCCCAGTAGAGGGGCAAGTTGAGCAACTACATGGCAAACTCATCAAGAATGATTTAATCAACTACAGTATTTAAGTATTATGTACAATATCAAGGCTGCAGTCCATTGGCATTCTAATATCTGACTGTTAAAGGTATGTTGGCTCAGTTACAGTTCATAAATATTTGAACCCGATTGACTAACACCTACGTCTACACCAAAAAGCCCGTCTTCCCTCCTAAGCCTGTTAAATCCTGGCATTTGTGGCAACCGAGAAAAATGAAAACATACAAACAGTTCAAAAACTACTTTACATCACATGCCCAGTATGAACCGTTTTCCACCCTCGCTCAACTGACTTTGAGAACAAACATTATTTTAGTCTTCACACTGGACATGTGTGGGTATACAGCTCTATACGTCACTGATAGCACTGACCAGGAGTACATTTGTCATAAGAGGTGGCACTACATTAGAGACAAGAGGAAAGTTTCAAGGTGCATACAGGTTGTTTGTTGGACACCGCACAGTCCATTTGGTGTGTGGAATGAATCAACAAAGAGGCCGTTTATCTGCGCAGGCGTGGGACACATGCAGAGATGTCGCGCCGCTTGTTACGGAGCTGGAAACTAGCAAGCCGCGATCAGGAATCTGGTACTCAAATCGAGGCTGGGTCGCGATACCAACAAGTCACACTTCTCGGTACTACGCGTCATCCTTTCATACATGAGTATCAAACTCTTCCGGCTGGAGCTCTGGACAGGTCGCTGTGGTTTAAAAGGTGCCTCAGTCTCAGGTAAGCGTGTGTGTGTGTGTGTGTGTGTGTGTGATGTTCCTCAGTGTTTGTCGGGTGCTGCTCGTCCATTTGGTGTAGTTGTG
>JAPQRN010000025.1:4775384-4789805 GCA_037367275.1 Coranthus polyacanthus | reverse complement strand
GTGTGTGTGTGTGTGTGTGTGTGTGTGATGTTCCTCAGTGTTTGTCGGGTGCTGCTCGTCCATTTGGTGTAGTTGTGGTTGGTGTGACTGGTGTGTTATATGCCTGAGTGCTTGCCTCTAGATGTGCATGATTCTAAGTGTACCAGTGTGTCTGAAACTGCATTTGTGGCGCTGCACTGCATATGTGGGACAGACTATAGGAAAGCACTTGGGTTTGCTCGTGGATCCTTCTGGTTCCTGTAGCGCACGGCGAGCCACACTCCGAGGATCTGTAGGCGAAGAGTTGCACAGGTTACATGAGTAAAACAAATCCTATTAAAAGTGTATTTTATTTCTCTCTGTGACAGAGCTGCAGAAAAATGCTTTCATCTATTTTTAATTGTGTTGCCCCCTCCCTTAAAGACCACAGTGGACTGTCAATGACCGAGTGAGACCACACACTTACTTCTGTAAAGCTGAAGAAGAGCCCCACACCCCCAAGGATCTTCAGAGCCTCTGTTGCATGAATTAGCATCAAATGCCCACAGGTGAAACAGTCACCGGTCTTTTTACATAACTATGAGTGAAAGACACAAAAAAAAAGAAGAAAAGCCTTTAGTCTTCAGCAGTATGAGTCAACCGTTTGTCAGATAAGCCAGTATTAGCTACACAAATCTATTTTGAGAACTGCAGAAAGTGGCCTACTTTTAAGTTATTCTAGTTTACGGAAACACTAATGTGACTTTTATTCCGTGGCTTATATTGTATATGTAACTGAAAACTTATTTATGTTTAAGCACACAGTTTAATTATACAGGTCAAGCCAAAACGTGTTGGTCTAGCTTTAATAAAGTTGTTCAATTGCTGCCAGAGTTCTTGACCTGCTATCAGTTTTTTCCTTCTCCGTGAACCATGGAATTAGGTGAAGTTGTGCCAGAACCTTCTACTCGGTTTAATTATACAGCAATTTTAGGATGTGTAATGCTGTGTAAGCACGTTTTTTTAAAGCGCTGATTTTTTTGATGGGTGCACAAACGAAAAATGTGATGTGTAAGACAGTTTGACATTTTCATAATGCACTTATTCCATGGTCAGCACCTCAGCTTCGGAGGTATACCAGCTTGTTGTTTTACACTTTGATTTTTGTACGGATTAAACAAACAAGATGTAACATGCAAAATGTGCTGGTGAGCACATTTTGGTAGTTTGCACAGAGTCACAATGAGCTTTTCCTCCCCATCTCCAGTGCTTTGCTTAGTCTGTCTAACAGGCAGCTGGACGTATCGACACAGAAATCATAGGAGAGTGGTATAGATTTTCTCATACCATTCACAGCAAGAAATCAACTGTGCATATTTCCCTAAAGAAACTATATGTTAATAACTTACAGCAGGGCAAGTTTCCAAATCCTGATGAAACTGTATCTGGCTAGAGTTGACGTTGAGCAGCCCACAGCAGTTCAGCTGGCTCTCCAGGTCCATCCGGGTCTTGTTTTCCAACATTCCCCATGCAGAGCTCAGAAGTGCCTCCTGGAAAAAAAGAGAGAGGACCAAAACAACAAATAACAGCTGTTATAACAACAACATTCAGTGTGTGATATATAGTGACATCCAGTGATAAGTTTGCAGATTGCAATGAACTGAATACCTCCCTACAACCTCACCTCTGGTGGCCAATGAAAACACTAAAGTGCCTCGTTAGAGCCAGCATTTGTTTTGTTCATTCTAGGCTTTTTAATAAAGGAGATATTAACTCTGGTCCACATTCAAACATAGTAGGTAACACTAAGGCACCATAAGGCTGGATGCCACCCACTATAAAATGGGAAAAAGGAGAAGAGGAAGTCCATTCTGAGCTACTGTAGAACATGGTGTAGTAACAGAAACCTGCTCCCTCTGTAGATATAAATGGCTCATTCTAAAATTCTGAAAATGCAACAATTCATATTTTCAGGTGATTATAAACTAATGAAAACATAATTTTGAATATCATATTCAGTTTCTGTAACTAGCTCCTCCTAAGTCCCTGTAAATCTTAGACCTTTAAAACAACTAAAGCTAATGCAGAGGCAGCATATGGATCCCTAAAAAGTGTTTCACCCTGTGTGTCAAAATAGAGTTTGCTTACCTGCTGCCCACTGTTCATTGCCAGACAAGAACAGGAAACTCCAAATTGGAATAGAAAAACGATAAAAAGAATGACCATGTACTGGGAAAAAAGAGGTTAAAGAAGAAGAACGGTGCCAAAACTTGACAAACATGACAAAAATGAAACACATTCACGTGCCCACACTTTCAAATCACTGAAGCCACTGCATCACAACTGACACTTGAACTTGTGCATCATAGCCAAGAGCTTGCCCAACAAAGAGAAAGGATACAAAGAAAAGCATGACTTGGTGATGATGTATTGCGCCGATCAGCCCCACAATAGCAATGAGCAGCAGGAAGAAGCCCACTGCGATGACCCCTCCGATGATGTGGATGCTCGATACCAAGCCGAACCCCTTCCCCCATGCTGCTACTCCGATCAGCAGCAGTCCGACCAGCTGAAGGAACAGAGGGAAGGAAGTTAATGAGAGTCAGCTGAGACAGCATGTCTGACATGGAACAGGATTCGCTGCTCGATCATGGTAACATATTTTACCACAAAGACACCATTAATATCGTTTACATGACTTAAAACATTATGGGTCAATAGACACAAAAATGAATCACAAGATTATTTATAAAAAACATACATTGTGACAACCTGCAGTCCTCTCTATGTAGCTTTCTTTGTGGCTTTGTCCCTTAAATCTGTCTGACTTAGGTGATTCATCTTTCATGAAGATTTACACTTCTTGCCTTTATGCTTCTTTTTTTTCTTTACTTTTAAAAAAAAATGATGTCCCTGCCATGATTTTACCCAGCAACTACTGCATCACACTCATGACGGTGACTCAGCTGTCAACATCATGACTGGTGGCATGTGTGCAACCTCCCAAGTTTTCTGGCTGTGTGGGTCATTTTTCAGCACTGAGCTCTAAGACATGCTGTCCTTAAATGACTTCCTACCAACCACATGCCACTTTTAATATTCTTAAAGTAATATCACTTAAGTATTTGTACTGACTGTGTAACATGAAGATCTATGTATATTGTGTGATGATAGAAAAACGTATTATATCGTTTCATATTATGCTCTATCATGCTTTGTGTTCATCCGCACAGCACAGATCCAGACGGGATTCTTAAGAAGGCAGCACAAAAACACATGGAGGAGAGTGAACCTGACACAGAATGGGATAATTCTGCACAGGAATTGTTTCTGAGAACATTCAAAAGAAAAAAAGAAAATAATCAAACGTGATCAAGTATAGTTAAGTTATTTTAAAACCATATTTTCAATCATGTCCAACTGAAGTTACAGAATAACTACTACATCATGAAGTATACCCTTACTGTGACATACAATAACATATATGGTGTTAGAAGATTTCAACTATATTTTGACACACACACTACACACAAGTATCAACAACTATTATGTTCACAAATAAACTGTTAATAACAGTGTAGGTTAATCCATATACATAGAACGCAGTGGACCTGTGTGATATGACATAATGCAATAGCCACATAATAAACACTTCCTTACCGAAAGTAAGGGTATGTCTCAGGTACATTTTGGAAGCTGTATTGTACGCCCACATTATGCTAAGAAGTATCTATAGCAGGATAATACAAACAAATAAATACAACAACGAAAGCTAGAGCCTTTAAAATAGAGCATCGTAATGACATTTAAAACAAAGCCAGTGGTTTTCATCCCAGTATCGCTTCTTTAAATATTTTTCTATTCACTCTCTGTAATCAACAATCCACGGTGAGTTTGTGTGAGCTGGAGGCCAACGTGTTGACTATTACAACTCACATGACTGCTGCAAACAGCACACGATGAGCTGAATTAAGCTTGTTTGGACAACTTCGAGTGACAGGTCACAGCGATAACAGAGACGCTAAAGACGATAACACGTTCAGGACTCACATTTTTTGCCCAGATGGCCTCCAAGCTAACGGGAGCTCTCATACACATAATGGCGATAGCTAACAAGCTAACTAATATGAGCAAAAAACCCAAGACTGCTACTTTGAAGCTGTCTACGTAGCTAGCTTAGCTACACTACAAAATGACTATTATTACTGGTATTTAATCAACAGAGAGTACATACCGATAGTCATCTGCGACTTGAAATCAGGAGCATGTAAAGTAAAAGTCAGAAATACTTATATTTTCAGCGCTGCAACTAAATTCTTAGCTAACGTTCATTCAGAAGCTAGTTAGCCTAAGCTAATACAGCTAGCTAAAACTTAGCGTGATGATCCATTTTGTACACTCACCATGTAAACCACATTCAAGGAACAAAGCGCATTTTTGGAACAGGTGAAACCGCCACAGACCATATTCGAAAACCCCGGATAAGCTGAGCAGGCTATACCGAATAAAACCCTTTAAAAAAAATCTCTGCTGTCTGGCTTTCAGGAGCGCTACTGTCTGGACTGAAGTGTTTTTGGTCAGCGGCGAGGGCGTGTCTGAGGACGTCAGGACCACACGTTACGTCAGGGTCTCGACGAACGTCATTGTCGTAAGTTCATTAAACTAATGTGGAGGAATATGTGCTATTATTATTCAGTAAGTAAATAAACAGAGAAACATCAGCTGAGGAACACGGAGGAAGGTCAGCTGGACCATCGTGTATGATTCAGGGTGATAACACTTTCACAATGGTTACACAATGGGTGATTACACAATAGACTGTGTAATAAGCTACAGCAGGAAGGTCTGCGTGATTAAGTACAGAAGAGATATTTAACTGTTGCCCATGCACACTTCCTGTTTGACGAGGAACTCCAGTTTGAGCAGTTAGAACATAATCATGGCTTCAAAAAGTCGAGTGGCCCGTACGGGGATCGAACCCGCGACCTTGGCGTTATTAGCACCACGCTCTAACCAACTGAGCTAACCGGCCGCACACGGCAGCGGCGACGTTGTTTTGTACATTAGGCTACTTGGCCAATCACTGGTGGTATACATGAAGCATAGAGGAGATACTAGGCAGAGCAATGAAGACACATACAAGAGGCCGGGTATATTTGTAACACCTTTTAAGCACCCGTAACTTCGTTCATTCTGGAGCTACAGCTCTGAAACTTGTATACAGTACAAAGCACCCCCATTTGCGGATGCTTCGTATTCAAATTTCTGCAAGAACATCGCAGACCTCCTGAGTTAGTGTCAAATACATGGTGCTCCTTTGTTACAACCTTGTAACACATGCTGGGGGTAAGTTGTAACAGTTTGATAAAAGAAGCGAAAACAGAGGTTCATTGAGACAAAAGAACTACTGCAACTAATACAGAGAAATATGCAAAAAATCTAATATCAAATAATAAAAAAAAAATCTAGTATAAAGCCAAAATATAGTCCAAGGCAGAACGTTTACTTTCTTACCTCAAGTCTTGTGCAATCTTTTTTTTTTTGTCTGTAGTTTAACTGAAATACTGTCCATTTCTGGAGGTCATCAAGTGGACGTTTGGACAATACTTGATCAAATTAGAGCAACTCGGCTGCACCGAAAAAGTGCAAGTACATCATATTTCAGTTTGACATTTGACACTGACATTTGAGACCAACCAGCTAACATTCAGGATGTACAGTATGAACATACCTGTAATGTACAGTTGACACGGGTTAATAAATTGTAGTGCATCTATAACACAAAAAACAAAAGATGAGATCATGTCACGTAAGTCTCTCTGTATAGCCAACAGTGGATTTAAAAATAATAATATAGATTAAAGATCAAATTTGAGGCCGTTTTCTAATCTGGCCTCAATATGAGATTAAAACGCACGAACTGTGACTACAGTGTCATATGTCATCATAATAATATATTATTTTAGTATAATCTGTTTTATTGTGGGGGCCACAGCATATTATTTGAGGCATTAGGCAGTCTAGGAAACTTTTACAGTGATGTGACCGGCAGAGCAGTTTGAGTTGCTGTTTAGTGAAGAATATGGTTTGAAATAAGGAAGTGAATTCAATTCAGTTTAAACCTGCAGAGGAAACAGAAACACACATTGTCGTGAGCTGACTTTGTGGTCTAGAGAGAGAGTGAGACAACCCTGAGCCGCGACTTCTTTTGTGCTACTTTTGAGACGTGAGTTTGTGTTAATCTGTGGAGCAAACGGCCGGGAGTTCAAATGGGCTGAGCAAGTCCTTCGCTTCAGTTAACAGCAGATCCATGTGTCAGGATGAACAGCAACAGTAAATCGGTAAACTCCACTGCAATAAAAGCAGAGATCAAGCGGCATGACTCTCTTCAGAGTGCAATCAACAGACTTTCCAAGCAGTTTGAAAGGGTAACAGATGCACAGCTGCGCTCAGGCCTAAAGGTTTACCTCCACAGTATTCAAGGTAAGCTTATCTTTCTTAAATTCGTCATGGGATTGACTTTTTGAATGTAGAAAAGAAAGTAACCTTTAATATTTAAAGGTTTCTACGAAAAATTACCTCATGTTATCAGAATTTTGCAGCGCAGCTTTACATTCAGGATGTTCATTTAAGTGATGATGCATGTCTTGACCTGATAAACAGGAAAAAACGTGAAAAGCTTGAGGAAAGTGTAAATGCTGACCTTGTTTCACTGTGAATTTTAACATTAGACATGGGGTGTGGGGGAACATGATAGCGTAGAGGAGATTGATATCTTCCTCTGTGCTTCCTGTCAGTCAGCGTGTCTATGCGGGGAAGCAGTCAATGTTCATTTTCATTCTCGTTTCACTCGGAGGGTAAAATTCACCTCCTGGCAGCTGCTGTATAGCGGCATTTATTTATCAGCCAACCTCTGGACACGGGCAACCAATGGCAACATCCCTCAGCAGCCATCGCCATGGCAGCAGGATGAAACCTGCTGTGCGGCCTACTTCCTGTCTGCCAATCTGCAACTGCCCTCAAAGCCACTTCCGTTTAGACAAACAGAGCTTTTACATGTGAAGCTGATCAGTTTTACATCATTTCCTCATATCTCTACTTCCCACTGTTTCTTGTGAAGGTGACACAAAGCGTTACTTTATCACTCCCGGTAGTGTGCATCAGCAAAACTTTACTGTAAAAGCAGCTTATGTTGAGATCAGACAGAGGACATGCATAATGGAAAAAGAAACCATATTAAATTACCTTTTTTTCCCCCTCAGTTTATTCATTAGCATGTCACGCTCATTCTGCTGTTTGCCTGTGAAATGCAGGTCAGTCCGCTCCCTCATGGATTTTGGCGAGCTTTGAGGACTTTTTTGGATGTGCCAGATCTTGACATACTCCGAGAGGCATCCCTTATGTGTAAAAACATTCAATTGAATTTTTTTTAATGTAATTAGGACAGAGTGTCTACGCAGCAGTGAGGATCAAAGCCAGTGTAGTCTCCACGGGGCCTGGATCTTCGAGTGTAGAGTTCACTGGCGCTAAAACGAGAGCCACCTCTCGTTTGGACTTAATAAGCGAGTGGGATGTGGTCGGCTGGCTGTGTGCCAAAGAAAGGCTGGGAAAAAAAAGGAGATAGAGAGGGAGAACAGGGTAAGGTGCTCCAGGGAGCTAAATGAAGACATTTAAATGTGAATCTGACTGGCATAGTGTTCACTGCAGCATGGACAGCAGAGTGAGAGATTGAGAAGGGGAAAGATAGATGCCGGAGCTCACAATGAAGGAGAAATGAAAAATCACCCAGCATGACCACTGCCCTTGGCCACCGTCCATCTGACAGCACCCGCCCATGGGTGTCAATGTGTGTGCGTGAGCTGGACGAAAGCTTTGTCTGTATGTGAGTCTCTTCTGGGGGGAAAAACGAAGAAGGAGTGTGTTTCTAAATCGTCTCTGCCTGAAGACAACCTGATTCTCTGCGTTATACGTGGGTGTCTGTTTCACAATAATTGGATTCACAGCGCAGCACAGCAATCTGCGGCTCCCTCACACACACTCTGGGCATGTCGTAGCCTCACTTACGAAAAATTACACACACGTAACGTCATTCTCTGGAAAGAATGTTTTCGTTTTAAAACGCAACTTAGCTTCCGGTCTGAGGCTGTGTTTTTGATCCTGCTTCTGCGGCGCAGGCAGCAAATCATCATTTCTCTCAGGTTGTGCGTTTCCCCTTGAGCCAAAGGCGGTTGTCAGAGGTCTTTTGTATTCAGTGTGAGTAGTTATTGCCCTCTCACTGACTGTGAAAGGGAGGGGGAAGCGGGCTGAGCAGGTGGACAGTCAGATCTTGCATTAAGGGATGATGGTGGGAGGCAGAGAGTGGTGCACTGTGGGGAGAGGCATCCTCTGATTTCACATCAAGGAATCTTTTTTTAATCAGAGAGTAATTAACACGAAATTACACCCGGTAATAAATCAAAAGGTGGATGTGTAATCACGCTTGCTGCAGTGTTTTTGTTGCTGTACACAGCATAATTGCAACAGTTTCTTTTGTACTTGTACTTTTATTGTTTGCCATTAGTTGCTAAACTGTGTTAGTGAAAACCCTTATTTAACACCACTCCTTCTTTCTGAGCAAATCTTTAAAGCATTTTTACACATATTCCATCATATGGAGTGTGAAATACTCTGTTATCTCTGCTATTTTGGAACTAGGTAACACAAAGAATATTACTGTGTATTTTTTTCTGGGTTTTTTGGGTAATTTTTTCCTGATGTAGTTCATCACTTTCTGTCCATCATCCTGTCACACTACTGCTTGGTTCATGTGTTGTGAGCCCAGAGCTTGCCCACTTCTGCTAATGAACACATGCTGTAGTAGGCAATAGACTACAGATCAATACACTCACAGGAAATCTCTTTCCCTCACATGTATGTTACACACACACGCACGCAATGAAACACACACACTGTTGATACAGAGATCAGGGAGTGATTGTGATACAGAATGTACCGAAGAAGGAGGAGGAGGAAGGAAGGACATGGAGGAGATGATTGTGCCACCAGAGCCAGGAAGATTGTAACACCTTAGCAACAAACAAGCCAAGCCTCCTACTGAGGAGGAGCCACACAGAACCACACACACACACTCAACTAGACAGCTGAAGACAGATGGATGATTTATAAAACTATTCTGTCCACTGTAAATGAGACAGGGAACAGACACTTGGAAAACATTCCCTGCTTGAGTGCCTTTTTTCTCCACAAATATATCCATCCGTCTTTTTTACTGTCATTCCTCACCTATCCTTTCTTATTTACCCACCCTGCAGCTGATCCTTTTTTCCTGTGGTCCCCCCGCCCACCATCACCTCATTTAGTCGGTCCAGCTTGTATGCACTGCTGCTTTACCACCAGCCTTTACCCGCCGCCTCCCCCTCCTCTCCAGCACGGAGGCAGAAACATGGAGGGGAGGGGACAGAAGTGGGGATGGGAGGGATGAGCAATAAAGAGCAGGGACCCTGCACAGTCTGAGAAAAGCAGTCAGAGGAAGGGAGAGTGAAAATAAAGGAGCGAAATGGATACAAGAGAAGCAGGATCGTCCTGCACTCTATGGATTGCATATTGAAACAAGGAGGGGCATGTAGAGGGAGGGACATTGGAGATTCCAATCAGTGTGTTTGTGAGAGAAGGAGAGAGAGAGAGGGAGAGAGACAGAGTGTGAGAGAGGAGCTGTGCATGTGTGAGTATGTGTGTGTGATGAGCTTTGGACTCGCTGAACCTGTGCAATAGTGTCTCTATCAGAAGCCAGTTTTGTTTGAGCAGTGACTCGCCTCAGCGCCTCCTCTGTGCCGGTGCCGTGTTGTCATGCTCAACGCCTGATGCGCTTAGAGGACACAGGCGGCCTGGGAGACAGCGAGAGGGGCGTGATGGCCGGACGCGCCCTGACTCGGTCATGCATCTCCAGATATCCGCCTGAGCTCCTGTTGGCTTCTCCTCCTGATCCCCTTCAGACCTCATCAGTGTCCTTCCTGTGCGACTCCTGGAGACTGCCTGCCTTCCTGCCGCTGTGCTCTCTGAATGGATGCTGCTGTCAAAACACATGTGTGGCTTGCATTGAGAGCCCATGATCTGGACTGGACTTCATGCAGCTCTGGGTATACTGTGACATGCTGCTTTAGGATGAAACTAATGAATTTTTAAAGACTTTACCTTTTTAATTTACAGCTGCTGTTCATGATCACATTCTTGATGACGTATGATGCGGGGCAGTTGTTTTTCTGAATTGAATCATGATTTTTGCTCTGCTACAAGAAGAATGAAGAAGATGGTTTGAACAACGTATACGATGGAGATGCTGCACATAAGAATAAGGTCAAGTAAATAATTAGCATCAGGAATGAGGCTTCATTCGAGATAATGAAGATTTATTTTCTTCAGTAGCTACATACATATGCAGTTGATAGATTGGAGCTGGGTGTTTTCTAGGAACAAAAGATCTGCTTGGACTGCACTGACAGTGTGCTGAAGGAAGAGTGGATTCCTTTTCTGTATGCCAGAGAAATTAAAATTACAGTCAGTGAAGAAATCTGCGGCTGAAATTAAAGTCCGAAACACAGAAATAGGGATTTGGGGAATGGATGAAACCAAAAATCCCTCTGCTGTTGTATCTTCCAAGGAGAAACTTAATCTCCCACCATGTAAGTTTTTTGTCTCTGTCGTGCTGTCAGATTCTTTCACATCTCAACACGCTGGCAAACTGTCAGTTCATGTCGCTCTGTCTCGTTTCATTCATCTACTGTGTGTCTACTGAACCCTGACCACATGAGCGGAGGCGGCGCCCTGCAGCAACGCACCACCTACCTCATCTCCCTCACCCTGGTCAAAGTAGAGGCCGTGGAGGAGAATGGAGGGGAGGCCAAGAACAGCACCCAGGGGAAAGAGGTGGAAGCCGGGACGGGGACTGGGCCTGGAGGACGACCAGGAGTCGAAGAGGCCGGGGCTGAAGGTGGAACTCCTGCAAGGGCTGAGAATGGAGCTGGAGTCTTCACGGGGCAAACAACCAGTGCTGAAGATGCTGCTACTATTAAAGGCAAATTAACTGAATTCAAGGATGGAGAGAAGAAGCCCCTTAGCCCTTTCAAAGACAAGCTGCCTTCCACTGTTGATGTCCCAAGTAAAGGAAGTGAAAAGCCACCATGCAACCTCTCAATCCCCTTCCCTGCTGAGAGAACTAAGATTCAGAAGACAAAGTCTGAAGACATAGACTTAACAAGAGGACCAAGCACTTCAGAGGCAAAGCAATGCAAGTCTCCATCCTTAACCACCACTCCACCAGCAGAGGTGGTCGAGCCCAGTCGCACCCCGACCAGGACCAGCCTTCCTATTCGTCCAGCTGGACAGCGGCCCGTGAGTCTGCTCAAGTCTCACAGCAGTGTGGCCTCCCGTGGCCGAGACTCCAGGGAAGGCAGAGAGCGCAGTCCTACCTCAGCCCAGAGTCTCGACCGCAAGGACTGCCGCATGCCTACGCGCTCGCCCGGCCCCTGCAGGGCCTCATGGGCCGAGGCAAGCAGGCCAGATGGATGGAGAGACCTGCGAGATGAGGTTCAGGCTGGAATACCGCTGGACCTTGGAGGTGCAGTGATGAGAGACATTCCAAGGAAGGAAAGGCTAAAGACAGGTTCGACCTCTCTACCTGCGCCCGCCAGCCAGGCCCCAAAACCGGCACGCAAGGGGAAAAGCCGTACTCTGGATAACAGTGACCTGAACAGCCTCTCTGAAGACCTGGGGCTGGCCCGAGAAGCCCAGCAGGCACAGCAGGGCCAACGAGGCTCTGCTAAGGACAGGAAGATGCTGAAGTTCATCAGTGGCATTTTCACAAAGAGCAGTTCAGGGGCAGCAGGGTCATCTTCCACAGCACCTCCGGTCTATATACAGAGGGATTCCAGTGAAGAGGAAGGTAGGGGGTCACAAAAACACACATGACATCACTGTCACCACTTAAGCTTTAAATCCACCTGTCAAGCATTATCAAAGGCACACAGACTCCAGGCTTATCAGACATTCTGAAGCCTCTTCATCTGTGCAGAGGCATCCATTGAAAAAAGGGAGTCAGGGAGGGGTTGGGTGGGGTTGATCTTTATATGAGAACCCCACACAGAATGCATTTACAGGCTGTAATAGTGTCACGTGTCACAAGAGACATTCTCCCGAAGCCATGTGCAACTGCAGATTGATGACAGACGAAGTTCCTTGATGTGAGAACTGACAATAGAATCATCTTGGACAGTCTTAATCTAATTCCCCTCAGAGCGTGGGTTGATTTCACACCGCTGGAGGGGTAATCTTTGCACTCACTCACACACACACACACACACATACACCCCACACATACATGCTTAAGCAGTGTTCACAGCATGGGTTTAAATCTCATAATGAAGCCAAAGGGGAGAGGAGCTGGTTGGAAGAGCTGGTGGTGGATTGCACTGCCAGTCTTTTTTCTTTGCCTTGGTTTTATTTCCATGAAGCTGAAATGGTTGAAAAGGGAAAGACATGAGGCGGTGTTTGTTCACCCACATCAAAAAGGGAAGTGTGGATCCACAGCCAATCGTGAACATTTCTAATCCTGTCTTTCATATTCCACCCACTACATGTTCTGCCACTATATGGTGCTTTTTTGTTTTTTTCTTCCCTCTCTTACCCTCGCTTTGTCTTTGTCTAGTATCATTCAAATTCCAACATGTCAGATGTGTTTCTGCGGTTGTTAAAGATTTAGGATCTACACATTAACTGTGAGTTTTCACCAGTGCTTCTTTTTGCTGTTTCGTCGGCTGCATCGTACAACAGTGCATCTCTTTCACAAACATGTTTGCTCAAAGAGCGAGTGTCAGCCTGTGGAAGCGAGAATTTGTGTGTGTGTGTGTGCGTCATGTATTCATTCACTCATTGTGTATTCACACTGTTACACATGCACACTGTGGATTCACTCAAGTAGTAGGACCAGCCTTGCCGACATTCGCCCGCGCACATACATAGACATTCACACACTCAGGGCAGGAGGAAGTGTTGCCATGGCAACCGGCAGGACTGCTGCTTCTGCTGCTGCTACAGAGGCAGAACCTGATGAAACAGAGGAGTGGAGGAGGAGGCGTGGTGTGCGTGACCGTACATTGACACAGTCTGAGAGGATTTCAAAAATATCCCAAAAAAAAGAATTAAACACTAGCAGTTTTGAATGTCAGCTACAGGCTACGTGGGGGTTGTCGCAGATCACACATGATTGGTTTGGAGCACCAAGTGTGGATAATTGGCTTTCCATGGAATCTATGTGTTGAAGCAGCAGAAGGATCACACTGTCTGATCACTTTTGGCAACAGCCGCAGGCTTATATGATCAAGCCCATAAGGAGAGCTTTGACTCAAACAAACAAAGTCCATGTGTGTGTGTGTGTACCTCTGTTTATGTGGTAGGAGTTGCCCTTTCTCCCAGGGAGCTGCCTGCAGTGGCAGCTTGTGTGTAAACCCTTTTTTTCTCTCATCTGAAGCACATCCTCACTGGCTGCATCTGTACAATGCTGGCCATAGATTTATCAGCCGGCTCTTGTTTAGTCATCGGCTGTCTTTGAAGGACACATTACACATTCACACTCAGGATAGTGGACACTTTATCTGTAAGAGTAGTCAGCCAAATCCTCTGTGTCTCTATCTTTATTTTAATCCTTTCCACTTTTGGCATTTTTTGATACAAGCTTTTTCTGTCTCTCGTTTTTTTTTTTTAAGTGTTTCCTTGGGCTCTCTTTATTTTTTGTCCCAGTAAGCTGCAGCTGGGTGTCTGGGTGTGGGCGTCACATCACATTGGGGGCAAGCCACCTCTTTTGCCCAGTAGGGACGTTGACACAGCTGTGTGCAACCCGACCCCTGTGTGTGTTTGTTCATACATGTGCATGTTAATGAGGTTTCTCCAGTACAAACCAGTCAATGTTTGTGACTTTACAACTCGCGCATCAACACTCATCACTGATTTTAGTTCACGGGGGAGATGCCACTCAAATCCACTGAGGATCTAAAATCTTTGAATGGCAGCTGTGCCGAACCACCCACTAAAGGCCACAGTCTCTCACCCTACATTTACAGCATGTAGGGGGCAAAGTGGATAACGAGTGGTGTGACTGAAACCCCGTTGTGTCTAAAGGTTGCATTCATTACAGCGACCTGCTAGGCCACACGTGTGCTTATGGCGACCATTCATGCAGCAGCTGTGTGATTTATTGCTCACACATAAGCCATTATGATGGCTGCCCTTTTTACTGTACATGATCAAAATGATGAATCTCTCTGTGACTCTCTGCCTCGCTGACTGTTTGTCTCTGTCTCTCTTCAGTAAATATCGCCAACAGCCAAGAATGGACCCTGAGTAGATCCATCCCAGAGCTTAGACTGGTGAGGCCAAAGTGCACCCTTAAAAACAGAGGCTTTTCCCTTCCAT
>JAPQRN010000025.1:4752704-4775284 GCA_037367275.1 Coranthus polyacanthus | reverse complement strand
TTTTAAAGGTTCAATGTGTGAGATTTAGGGGGATTTAGGAGGATCTAATAGAAAAAAATGGAATATAATCACCTGAACATTAGAGTCATTGTGTTTTTGTTACCTTAAAATGAGCCGTTTAAATCTACAGACTTGTATGTTCACCCGCTGTGTTGGAGAGTGTGGGCCAGAGTTAACATCTCCTTAAAAAAAAAGTCCAGAATGGCTTTTTATTGTTTTTTGCAGCCACCGTAGGGGAGGGTGGGTGTTCAGTTGGTTGCAATCTGCAACTTCACCGTGAGATGTCACTAAATATCACACACTGAACCTTTCCGAAAAAACTTGGACTCTTTGATTATGCACTCAAAAAATGTTATTACTATCAAGTGAATATGTTCGACTGTAAAGATATAGTGTCGGATTCAGACAATATATGCCATATACGGATATATGGATTTGTGATGCCCCCATAGAAATTAAACTGATTAAAACAGCAAAAAAAATATTCAAATAAATAGGTGACTAGAAAATGGCAGTATATATAAATGTCATTGTGTTATTTCTTTTTCTAGGGCGTTCTGGGAAGTCTTAAAAGTGGAAAATCAGCGCTGGTGAACAAATACATCACAGGCAGCTATGTTGCACTTGAGAAACCTGATGGTAAGAAACAAACAACACCAAAGTGCAGCATTGTGACTGTGGGTATTTTAGCCATATGAGTTTAATACTCAAACTCAAAACTGTGCTCCTGCTTGCTCTTACATTATATGCAAATGTAATACATGTTCTGATTATTGAATTATGAAATATATAGTGCATTTGAAGTGAAAACATACATATGAAGGCCTAGATACATGTACAAACTATCATGGAACCTATTAGAAATGGCAAGAATTTCATATATTGACATATATGTATACATATGTACATGTACTAATTTTGCTGTGGGTATACCATACATGTTATGAACTTCAGAAGATGTATGAGAGAATAATACTGTATTCTCTCCGTGTCTTATTCTTTTGAATTTAAATATTATTCCTGTCTATTATTCCTGCTCAGAGAGTATGGGTGGTGAAGCTCAGTCTGTCTTATGGCTTCAGCCTCCGTCTGTCACGGTGCCACCAGCTGTGTGCGGCTGAATAACTTTGTCATTGTCCTTGTCAGGTGGCAGGTATAAAAAGGAAGTGCTGGTGGATGGACAGAGTCATTTATTACTGATCCGGGAGGAAGCTGGACCACCTGATGCACAGGTGTGTCTATGTGTTAGTATGCATGTACACATGTGTGTGCTCACATCATCCATCATGTCTTTTGAGCTCGTGTCCTCCTCCCCTTCTTCTCCCTCCAGTTCAGCAGCTGGGTTGATGCAGTCATCCTGGTCTTCAGTCTGGAAAACGAGGCCAGCTTCCAGGAGCTGTACCAGCTCTACAGCCAGCTCAGTGCATACCGCTCAGACATCCCAGTCATAGTAGTCGGTACCCAAGGTCAGTACATGCATTACAGCCTCAAGCCATTTGACAGTCAGTATATCTACAATATCAGATAAGTTAGTGGGTATATATTATGCTTTTCTTTATTTTCCGTTGTGTTCCGTAGTGTTATGATGATGTCTCTATATGACTCTATATCATCTGCCAGAGGGTAAAAGCTTTTACCCATATCCTCCACCCTGAGTACAAGCTTTTACCCTCTGGTAGACTATGTAGAGTTCCTAAGGGGCAACTCCGCCATTTTAAAAACTCATTTGGTAACTTCTATTAAAATGTTAAATAGTAAGGTCATAGTATGAGTCATAGAGGCCATAGTGCCCTGGGAGACCTTTTCAGGACAGACGGGTTGTGCAATATGTTGTCCTAGGGTTGTGCAATGTTGCTTAACTCATGCAATATGTTGTTATAATGTACTACAATTTTTGAAATGTTTTTACTAACGGCACTTGATTGACTGAATATCTGTACATATGACTGTTAAGCGCAGCTACATCAGCCTAACAAAAGCTTCCCTAAGGGGACAATAAAGTGGTGCATGTTATAGTATGGTACATAGGCTTAGTTTTTAAAGATGGACTCGGATTGTGTAAAAATAATTCTCTCGTGGGACCTGGCAACACAAATCTCATCTAAAGGAGCAAAAATGAGCAAGAAAATAAAGTGGATATTTAAATTATGTTTAAAAAATTCATATTAGTGCGTTATTGTTTAATTTCGACCGTACTTCATCCAACAACACAATGTTCGCAGCCCTTCTGACCACGCCGACTTAGGAGGCAGGAAGTGAACTGTTTCATATCATTGGTGAAGCGTTCACTGCACCATCTTTGTATAGAAGATCTTTGGAATAACATACAGGGTGCATCATTTATGACCTATACTGCAGCCAGCCACCAGGGGGAGGTCGAGATGTTTTGGCTTCACTTTTGGAGGCCTATCA
Organism: Coranthus polyacanthus; assembly: GCA_037367275.1. Taxonomy (NCBI): domain Eukaryota; kingdom Metazoa; phylum Chordata; class Actinopteri; order Kurtiformes; family Apogonidae; genus Coranthus; species Coranthus polyacanthus. Next base: position 4,772,872 of record JAPQRN010000025.1, on the reverse strand, counting down.
CAGTGTCCATCTTTGTATACTGTCTGTGGTATGGTATCTTATCAAATTGTATACTGGGTGTCCATATTAAATGTAGCTTCAAACAAGAGGTGAAATCTCTTTGTAGAGCCTTTGTCATCCTGTTACAAATGCCGGTCATCTGTTTCACGCACCTTTTTAATAAAGAATAGGATAAAGCAATTATGTCAGCAGAAGAACGGGGCGGTGCTCAGAGGCACTATGTGCTGTTGCTAGGCAGGCTTTGACAGGCTTTGTGGAAGGTGGCCAATCAGAACAGCGTGGGCTTTTTTAGGGTGCTGCAGCGGAAAACGTTTGTTTCAGACAGAGGTTTAACTGAGGGGCATAAATAAGGGTTTGTATACTGTAAATGATTAAAAGCTAAAGTCTATAATAAAAATACGGGCCTGAATATGTACATAATACTGTTTATCCTTTTAAATGTACCCCACATAATGCTCTCTGAATTTAAGTTTTTTCAGAGGGCACAGTGTATGCTAGTCATGCATCATTACTTTGCCAATTACAGCTCTCGCATGTAGAATATTAACCCCAGTGTATCACTGTCCAGTCAATTAAAGGATAGAAAAATCCCACTCAGCAGCATTAATTAATGCTGGAAAGATGAGCTATCGTTAAAATCATGGTCGTTTGTAGAGCAGCGCAATTAATCGAATCACGCTGTCACCCTGCGCAATTATGTAATCGCAAAAAGGCTGCAGTTTAAAGGTCCAGTCTGTGTGTATTTTGATATTTTGGACACTGAGTTTAAGTTTGTATGCTTGAGTTAGAAAAATATACTTTTCAGAATGATGAGTAATCTGTGCATTTTCCTTGATAAGCAAGCAAGTCGACTCAACTCACAATATTGTCAACAAAAATCACAATATGACTTTTTTGCCAAATTGTGCAGTAGTCTGTTTTAGTCCAAATTTTTCCGACATCTGACAATTACAGGCCTTCGTTTGGTGCAGGAAGTAGCTTTACCTGAGTGATTATTGTAGTAGCTGCATCCTGCTGATGAAACGACTTATAAACCTACCGTATGCAGTTCTGCTCTAATGTTCCTGGTGGCTTTTGTGCTGTTTCACTAGATAAAATCAGCAGTACCAACCCTCGTGTGATTGAGGATCAGAGAGCCCGACAGCTGTGTATTGATGTCCGTCACTCGCTGTTCTACGAGACCTGTGCCACCTATGGGTTCAATGTCGATCGAGTGTTTTCAGAGGGTGAGTTGATTTTATCTGTGCTGTCAATATCTTTCAGCCTATGTACGCTAAGCATGAGTTGCCTGAAGAGGGTCAAAAAATACCGTTTAGTCTTCTGTCTTTAGTCACTGTTGTGCGTTTATTTCAGCTGCCCAAAAGATCGTAGCTCAGAAGAAACAGGCAGCACTGCAGGCCTGCAAGTCTCTTCCCAACTCTCCCAGTCACTCTGGAGGCTCCACACCTGGATCAGCGTCGTTCCCTGGCCAGGTATCACATCCTAACTCACCTTGTGGGACAATAATATAGTTATGAAATCCTCATTCATAAAGGGCCATAAAGTTCCAGGAAAAAAGAGAAGTATTAACATGATGCTTTGAACTCAGGTTATTTAGACATTTTTACTGCTCTTCTGTTTGGGTACAAAATCATTTTCTAGTCTAGACAGATATTACATAAGGCCTAATAAAAATAGTACATAGATGAAAGTCATCTGATGTGGCCATGCTGGTGTTCTCTTCAGAACTGAAGTGCTGTTTCACTCTGGTTGAGCATTTTTATTTGTTCTGCAGAGAAGTTCATTAGCATGATTTCTTTTCATGTATTATCCCTAATGTCCTGCTCTTATTTTGCCTCTGAGTCACATATCAGAAATGATTATTTGAAGACCAAAATACTTCTTTGTATTGTATAGATTGTCTAAAAGGACTTCTAGAGTCATTGTAAGAATGTGGAGCTTTGTACTGTACTGGACAGTTTCTGTGGTTAAGTATTCATCTGAGGTTACAGGCATTACAAAGTAAAATCATCCATCACAGCAGAATCTCATTTTCAAAACTGTCTTCGGGATCGTTCATCACGCGCTCTACATCTGTCTCAGCTCCATGGGTATCACATTCTGCTCGTTCGCAACGATCGACGCCTGAAAAATTTATACTGTCGATCATCACCCACTTTTTGTAAATCTGTTTTACCCGTTTCATCTCACAGTGTCACTTTCAGCCCATTCTCACCTTCTCCATCTCTTCCCTCACACCTCCATTCCAACCCCCGCCTCCACTGCCGACCTCTTGACCCCGCCGTCCCCCCCCTCCCCCCCTCCTCTCAGGCCAGTAATGGCCCGAGTAGCGGCTACGCCTACTCCCTTCCCTCCACTCCGGTGGTCAGTCACAGAGAGCTGCGGGTTGCACAGGGAGAGGGGGCAGGCAGTGTCAACTCACGTTCCCTGAAGAACATCCCCAGACGGCCCTCCCTCTTCAAGGTCAGTTGTTGCCAACTGCCTGTGTCTCACACCTTTTAGTTTCCTGTCATCTCTCACTATCATTTCACTCCACTCCACTCTGTCTGACTCTGAAATCTTCTGTAACATTTTAAATAATCCCTGCTGTTGGATTTCTTTCAGAACCGAGACACAGACAAGAAATCAGGTGATACTAAAGGAGACCTGAGCAGCGTACGGGGCGTTCCAATCAAACAGGTTCGACTAACATTACAAACTGTGTACAAATCCACTATATCCATTCTTCAGTTTGTCTGCAGCACAATCATTTCTGCTAAATCGCACTTCAGCAACAAGGTGGGAACAAAGTGAACAAAAATGCACTTGTCTGTTCATTTCGTCTTACATAAGCAGCACAGAAAAATCTGTTGTTTCATCCATTTCAACCTTTCTCAAGGGTGTTCTATTAATACTGTACAAGTGCTTTCAGCTATTGTAGTTGAACCACTCTTTCTGTTACACTTTGAAGAGATCACCTTTTGTTGCGTCGTCTCTAAATTTAGGCAGGTGCAGTATTGTTTGTTGCGAGTGTCGTGACCTTCTTCGTTGTTTTTGACAGAGCATCCTCTACAAGAGAAGTGGGAGTTCTTTGAATAAAGAGTGGAAGAAGAAATACGTCACTCTGTCCAACAATGGCACACTGTCTTACCACTCCAGCTCCAGTGTAAGAGAACACCACAAGGCTGATCAATAGAGCAGTAAAACACAGTGCATCAGCAAACGGCTTGGAGGTTTTCAGTGTGCAGAGAATGTCTGCAGCTTTGTTACCTAACTACTGTTTTAAATTCACCTTTATTTAGTAGCTACAGGCCACATTTTTATTAAACAGTCCTGTTTTTACTTTGAAGCTCTTCCTGGGCAATAAACGGAGCAACCTCTTTTCATCTATTTTGTGCATTTACTCTTTGTTCTCTGTGCCACAGAGAGCAGGTTGAATGAAACATGTGGCAAATTCCCTGAATTGTCCACAGTGGAATCTGGATATCCTCAGACTTTAAAATGTCCTGAATCTCAGGATGTGTGTGTGTACATGCAGGTCTGAATGAAACTTTTAACCCTTGTATGGTATTCGGGTCAAATTGACTCGTTTCAAATTTGTACAAAAATAAAAAGGGGACAAGTATACATTTTTTCCACCTGAAACTCAGTGGCCTCGGCTTATTTTTCTGTGATAAACATGTAGGGTTAAGCAGGGGGAGATAAAAATCTGATTCACTTGAGAGCAGGTATGAAGAACATTAAAAAATCAAGATATTAATGAAATTGTTTTATTTCATTCCCCCCCCCCAAAAAAAGACATGGCACAGACACATAGCACATGATTTAGCTATGATTTAGCTGCTATATATCTTTACTTCATTGTCTTTAACGCAGGTTTTCTATATGCCTGGTTTAATTTTGCCATATTTGCAATACTTCACTGTTTTCTTAGGATTACACACAGAACATCCACGGAAAGGAGATCGACTTGCTGCGTGTGACGGTTAAAGTTCCTGGCAAACGTCCTCCAAGAGCCGTGGCTCCGGCGGGTCCCTCACCTGTCCCTCCGAGCTCTGTCAACGGGCTGAGTAAAGAGCAGACAGCGGCTGACAGCACCAGTACAGGTACCTCCTGTTGATGTGCCCTGCTCTTTAAGGGTCTGAGGTCTTCACAGTGTACTCGTAGTGAAGCCTCGTGGTCATACAAAGAAATAATTTGACATCCTGTAAGTCTGTTTTTAATCTCTTTTCAACTGTGCTTGAACACTGAAGAAAGTACAGCTCACGTGGTTAATTCACTGTAAGGCACATTTCCACAGAATACGCTCCTGCAGTACAATATTGTCGTGTCATTCTCATCAGCACTTGTAACACAAATAACTTTAAGGAACTCAACTTGTGAAGTATAAGAAGCCACTGTGCACTCGATTTAACAAGAGAACACACTAGAAAAGAGGAATGCATCTGCTACAACAGTACATGTCGTAATAAGAAATGGGAATTAGAAATAAAGGTGTGTTTCAAAAGAAGATTCTCTCTGCAGTTGAGATAAATAAAGGTACAATCAAAGGTATATATAAAATAAAGTTGTGCTTATGTTAAGAATAATTAAGCGTTAAAAAGTCTGTGATTTTCTACAGTTTTAACTCTGGGATAAAAAGTTGTATTTGAGAATAACATGACTTTTTAAATAAACCAACACAAACCACATTTTTAGAAAACATTTTCTAAAATACAGTAAAAGCAGCAGTTTCAAATGTACACATACATTGCATTAAATTACATTTTATTTCTTCCGCCCAGCAAAACGCAGTTTGCAAAATACTCAAAGCATTACCAGTAAATATAAATGAAATGCATCGAAATACTGCCCAGCTCTCCAGAGAAATTCAGTGTTCAGTGTAAAAATGTGTTGCGTTACTTGGTGTCATGTTTTTATAAACAACTAAAGATGTATTTTCATTTTCATTTTTACTTCCACATCATATAAATAACATGAGCTACATATTAACATCCTACTTCCTCTTTTTTTTAAAAATCAGTTCCTCAGTTGTGTCCAAATACCCTGTCTGTAGCCGATGACCGGTCTGGTGGTTTGTCCCCTCAAGGGGGAGACAGAGGACTTCAGCGCTGCCCCTCCTCACTGTCCACCAAAGCACAAAGTGTTGGTATGTACAGCATGAAATAACATCCTCATTGTCATCAGATTAGAGGCGCCGGTCCCCCTACAAGTAAATAATGCTGACAAATACGATCTGTCATTTTTTTCACCAAACGTCAGACGCTCTTGAAGGAACAGCTGGTCATTTTGCTGGAAAAGACTCCGGCCAGGCGTCTCCCATGAGTGACCGGAAGAAGAACAGGAGGAAGAAGAGCATGAATCAGAAAGGGGACGCAGCAGTCGGACAAGCCGAAGGTACCTTAAAGATGCACTTTTAAGTTTTTGTTAATATTCCTTCTACTGAATGCAATGGCTTAAATGAGCAGTGAAATATACATGTAGTTTGTTGACAATATAAGTATGAAATGCACAGAAATTCTATGATGAATAATCAAATATGACAACAGGAGAACCAACAGTAAAAATATGTGCAGTCACTCTTTTCGACTTTCTCGGGAGAAATGTAATTATAAAGCTATCTTCTACCTTCTACTTGTTTCTCTTCTGTAAATATATTTAGTGAAGCTGTTTATCTTTCTCTGGTGTTTTCTTAATAGCCTATTCTTACACCTAACACTTATGTACTATTCTTTCTCTTTTCTTTCCTGTTTCTGTGCTTATCTCTCGCTCTGCAGCCAAACGCAAAATGTGGAAATTAAAGAGCTTTGGTAGCTTGAGAAACATTAATAAGACAGGTAACAAGTGAGGGTGACAGACCGAATCAGCTTGTGCTCTTATTAATAACACACACATTGTCTTTTCTCTGTCTGCTTCCTTTTCTGCATGCTCGATGTTTTGCACCTCATTGAGTTGTGTTCACGTTAATATCCAGAATTCTCACCTTGCATTGCAAATGTTTTGTGTTTTTTTTTTAATTGTGTTACTTTTTCTTTTTTTTTTTTTTTTGTAATACTTCATTGATCGCTCTTCAGTAAAGCCCATAATATTAACTCATAGTAAATGAAAGATAATCTGTGGAATTACAGAGACAAACGTTTGTTTTTCTTGGCTGTTTCTGCAGAGGAGGAGAATGCAGATTTTATCATAGTGTCGTTTACGGGGCAGACGTGGCACTTTGAGGCTCAGAGCCTGGAGGAGAGGGACTTGTGGGTGACTGCGATTGAGAGCCAGATCCTGGCAAGTCTGCAGTCCTGTGAGAGCGGCAGAAACAAGGTTCAGCTCTAATTATATACATCCTCTAGTAAAAACTTTACTTCGTCATTTTCACATACTTACTAGAGGTGTGAATCTTCACTGGCCTCGTGATTCTATCAAGATTCACCAGTGAATGATTCAAAAACACAACAAGTATCACATCCTCAATTTTCTATAAACCTGTTAATGGGTCCTTTTTGTCACTTAATACAAGCAGTCAAGTAAATCTGAGCTTCCTTTTATTTAGATTGCGCCTTCAAAAGTCACACTACACTGGCTATGAAATAAACATACTCATATCTTCAATTTATTTTATTTTATTGAACCTTAATTTAACCAGGGAACGACTCGTTGACGACACCGTCCCGGACAAAACGGGCAGCAGCGCAGTTAGCAAGGTTTAGACGGACAGAGTTACAGCCATACCTCCATACAAACATCAAACACATCACTATAAAATAACTTAAAGAGACATGAAACAACAAACAGAATTACAGGTTATGAATCAAAATAATCAATATCAATATAGAAATGAATCGGGCAAAACATCTACAGGTAATTTGAAATCATTTGAAATCTCAGTACGTATGAGTATGTGACCCGCCTCAGTATGTAAACATTACAAAACAAAAGCAGAGGCAGCGACTACTCACTGGTCTGACGATTCAAGTATGATTTGAACTGAGAAATTTCCACACCTCCAGTACTTACAGGTTGTTTGTTCCCTCATCAAATCACATGATACAGTATTAATTGACACTTGCGATGTCATTTAATGTGCACTTACATCGACGCAGATGTACGTTTTCCTTTCAGTATAAATCACTGTGTGGACATAAATGAGTGGTTCAAATGTATGGATGTGTTTGAATGCCTGTTTATGTGTGTGTTTATTTGTGTGTGTCTGTGTGATTATGCAGGCGCGGCGAAGCAGCCAGAGCGAGGCTGTAGCGCTGCAGGCCATCCGTAACGCCAAAGGCAACAGTCTGTGTGTGGACTGTGAAGCACCAAGTGAGTTCAGATGTTTGGATCGTTCCCTCCAGCTGCAGACTTTTTTCCTCTTAGTTCTTCCTGAACAGTCACTCAGACATTTCTCTTATACCATCTCCGTTAGTTCTTCACAACCGTCTTACATTTGCTGCGTCTTTCTTTTCCCGCAGATCCCACCTGGGCCAGTCTTAATCTGGGTGCGCTCATCTGCATCGAGTGCTCAGGGATCCACCGAAACCTGGGAACTCACCTCTCTCGCGTACGCTCGTTGGACCTGGACGACTGGCCCGGAGAGCTCACGCAAGTCCTCGCTGCCATTGGAAACCACTTGGCCAACAGCATCTGGGAGAGCTGCACCCAGGGCAGGACCAAACCCACACCTAACGCAACACGGTGGGTACATTTGAGCTGAATTGAATGTGTTTTATTCGGTCATCACATATATACAGCGCAACAAAGTCTGATGACTCTAAGTAGTGTCTGAACAGGCTCAGGCAAAAGCAAAATGCTTGTATATACCTGCCTACATTCCCCTCCAGTAAAAAAGAGAAAATAATATTACATTCTTGCATTATTTGATTATAGACTAAATCATTTTTTTAAAGAAATACAGAAAGTATACTGTATGTTGCACACTTTGACAGCTTACACCTAGTTGCTGTCTTTGCGTGTCTTTGTATTTCTATGTATGACCGTGCGTCTATGTGTGTTTTCCAGTGAGGAAAGAGAGTCTTGGATTCGGGCTAAGTATGAACAACGAGCATTTGTTGCGCCTCTTCAGCCCGCGCTGAGTAACCACTTGCCAGAGGACAGTATGCCGGAGTGGCTGCTGTCTGCAGTGACTGAGAGAGATCTGCCCAGGCTGCTGCTTCTCCTGGCTCACAGCAACAAAGAACAGATCAACGCTCAACCAGCTGGGCTGCCTGTGCAGCCTCGCACTGCCCTGCACGCTGCTTGTCAGCAGGGAGATGTAGTCATGACCCAGCTGCTCGTTTGGGTGGGTTTCTCCTTTGATGTTTACTATTGGTCCCTTATATAGCCACCATTGCACAGTTGTTTGGTAGAGCAAGGGAAAGAGACAGGCAAACAATTAAGGCAACATTAAAGGCGAAATGCACACGGCCATGAATGTTCACATACAGCTCTGGAAAAACACTAAGAGGCCACTTTAAATGTCCAGACCTGAATCCCATTGAAAACCTCTGGAATACGATCAAGAGGAAGATGGATGGTTACAAACATCAAAGAAAGCCGAGCTGCTGCGTTTTTGTGCCAAGAGTGGCTTAAAGCACCCGGCAGCAATGTGAAAGACTGGTGGAGAGCATGCCAAGATGCATGAAAGCTGTGATTGAAAATCAGGGTTATTTTACCAAACACTGATTTCTGAGTTAGCGTTGTGTTGTTTAAAAATGAATATGAACTTGTTGTCTTTACACTGTACTTTTGGTATTTTAAGCAGTTGCTCTTGTCTGCAGATAAATCTTCTAAATGTCAATATTTTAATGTTGTCACTAGTTGATAGAATAAAACAGAATTTTTGTTTTACTGAAACACATAATTACAAATAGTAAAACCAGTGACCTCTTCATTTCTTCCAGAGCTGTACAGTATAACTTTGTGCCTGCAGTCGGAGAAATCCTCTTCTTATTTCAGCATGACCATGCACTCATGGTTTGGTCTATAGAAGATGTAATTTCAAGTTTGATGTGGTAAACTGCTCAGCATCAGTCACCACCATCGCTAATGTTCTTGTGGAATAAATCCACACAGTGAGGTTCAATATTTACAAGAGTTCAGACTGATATAGCAGCATATTTCTGTGCGTAGTTTTGGGACCAACAGACACAAGGTGTAAAGTAATGTTTGGTTGTCCACATGCTTTATAATAAGGGTACAAATCATATACTTAATTAATCCTTAGCTAATGCAAGACTCACTGTTATTTAATGAATGAATTAGCGCAGGATGCATCATGAATTCCTGTTGCTCAACATTAACAAATGATCAAGTCGCTTTAACTGAATGTTATCTGGTATTCAGTTACATAAAACACTATTTATGCACTGTACATGAATTGTATATTTATGTTTATTACCCTGCAGTGAAGCAGGTTTAACTCATGTCTGTGTGTGACCAACATAATTCACCTCAGTACCACCTCAGAAAATATTCACCACCGTTATGACAAATGTTAAAATACACTCTCGCCCTATTCAGCACACACAGTGAACGCAGGAGACACACGGATTAAGAATATTATTTATTGTTGACTGTTGTTAGTTCCAGCCATGCTCTAGAGATTTATTTAAGTGAGAGATGTTTCCTTACTGACATCGTCTTCCGTTTCTACAGGGCTTCTTAAAATATTCTGCTCCTGATTAGCACTTCTCTTCCTAAAATGTTCCAATTTGGAGCCATAAATGTAGTGTTTTTGAACTATTCATCATTTCAGCTTCCTTCACTTAGTATCCTACCATCACAGTTAATACCCATAAGAGTTATTTTATAGCCAATCTTGTAAACAGGTTGATATTGAAACAAAAACATTACAGAAAAGGCAACACTTACTTTAAATCACCTTTCAATGATCTCATTGTAGAGGTATTTTTGATTTGTAGTAGTATTTTGACAGTTTTATATGTCAAATTCATTTTGTTTCATTTTTAATAAATGTTTCACAGATTTCTCTGCATAACAACAGAGGGAACAGTCGTACACGTACCATAGTTTGAGAACGATGGATCTAGATTGTTTAAGAAATATATTTATATCTGTTATGATTGGTGTAAAGGGATGCATTACGTTGTCCTACCTGCAATCTGTGTTTACTTTATACATACGCTTTAGGTGAGTAAATATCTCGTTCCCTTTGTGTCTCCGCAGTACGGAATCGATGTGAAAGTGAAAGATAACCAGGGTCAGACTGCCATAATGATGGCCAGAAAAACAGGAAGCAAAGGCTGCATTGATATACTGCTCCAACATGGCTGTCCCAACGAGACGTCCCCGACCACTGCCACTCCTGTCCTCTCCCGCCGGTCCAGCACTGCCAGCCTGGGACGAACCAGCTCCAGGAAGCGGGTGTCGTAGCATGGACCAGGAGAATATCACAGTTTAGAAACCTTTTACGACGTGGATGCAGGCAGAGCTGAATTTGAAGGGTGTAAGAAAAATAACTACGAACAGAATTATATACCATAGTACTAAGGATTTAAAAAAAAAAAAAAAAAAGTTTCTGAAGACTGAGCAACATATCAAATAACTTAAAAGCAATATTCATTCGATTTGTTGACATATTGCTGAAATACTGTGTTGTTGACCTCATTTCAAAATGACTCAAGTAGAACTTTGTAGCTGTCTACTGTAATTTTACAACAGACAGTCGAACTGCATCTGTTTCACTTCCTCCAGAAGAAGTGCAATAATCCAGCGATGATGATGAAAAGCAACAAGTTTTGAACGCGGATAGAGTGAAATTTTGATGGGATGGCTGTATGGTCAGAGCTGTGAGAGAAGCGATAGAGGAACGAGAAGATGATGCTTTTATTCAGATTTGTTGTGACTGGACCAAAACTTTTTTTTTTTTTTTTCCTTTGGCTTTACAAATAAAACATAAACCTACAATATGTCATGTTGTTAGTTATGTGTGCCTGTTCCAGCAGTTAAGGTCAGTTTAGCCAATATAAACCGTTTTTCAGTGATGAATCAGCTCAGATAATTATGGCATTCTTAGACTAGAAAAATTAATGGTTTGGAATATGAAATATGTCAGTGTTACTCTCACAGGTCAACGATATGGCGTTTTAATATAGTGTAAATGTACCTATACTACATACTGTACTTAATGTTAAACTCTGTAACAAAGCCACAACTGAAAAGTCAGACTCAATTTTGTAAATGATTTCTTACTGGTAGTTTTGAAAATATGTCAGGTTTGTTTTTGTTTTTTTTTCATTGTCTTTTATAATTTGTTATTCTTTTACTTGTCATAAAAGCATAAACGAGTAAGCACATGGTTTTACATTATAACACGTGGCAGCATTTTGGGTTGGGATAGCGAAAGACGAGATGAAGACTATGACATGATTCATATTCATATCACTGTTGTGTAGGTCTATCCCATAGGATTACGGTGAACTATGAACCGGGTGCAGGTGTCAGTGTTATTTTTGACACTGTGTGGGTCGTGTGAATCCCTTATGAGCTAAAAGAAATGGTGACCACAATGAAATAAACTTTTTTATTAGCATTACTGTGACATGTTTGCTGTTTCTTTGCTTCCTCTTTGCGCCTGTTACAGCCGTAACCTTGCAGTGACGCGTTCAGACAGCACGAGGCGCCATTTCCTGGCTTTTTGGCTTTTGTTGACATACGTCACCAAAATGCGACAGACTGCAAGAGGGGCTGTAATTACAATAAATTTTATCATCCGTGGACGTGTCTCTTTGAAAACACAAGAAAAAAAGAAGAGTGTTCAGCACAGACAAGCGTTTCTAAATGAGTAAGTCACTGCACTGATAAAAGACGCTGCAAATTAACAAGAAGATGTTTTTCTGTCGAAGTAAATCTGTGATTTACATGTTCATTTCTAGAGTTACAGTGAGGAGGAATAAAAAAAAAAAACTGGCTAAGCCCCGTTAGCCTCTTGGGCTCGAAAAACAAAACGCAGTGATGATATTATGCAGCGTTTCTCTGAAAATGTAATTGTTTGTTCATAATGTTGGGCTGGAGGTTGTTTCCTCACAGCTTCGGAAATATATAGCTTCATTATTGTGATATAAGCAGGCTAGTTATTACTCAACTCGTGTTTAACTAAACATTAAAAACACTGAAAAATGTAGAGCCATGGCTTTTATAATGCCCCAAACTGTCTGTGTTTGGAAGCAGACAAAGATATGAAGGGACTTAATTATTGGCAAATGTGTTGATGTTTTAGTCAGTCAGTAATCTAGTGTAGAAAATAATGAAATGTTAGTTAGTTAGTTAGTTTTATGCAGACTCACACAATAGGATGTGTGTTTTAGTGTTTTTCATGTCATCATAGACACATCATAGACCATAATAGAGAGTATCTCTGAATTTGTTGAAATTGGTGTTGGATTGGAAGACTAGTGATAGTGATAGTTATTGGTGATAGTTGGTGAATATTCACTACAGATATAGAGACATGTCACAAATACTGTACATTCAAGGCCATCAAAATGGCACATTTAGATAAAAATTACAGTTTTGTCTCTTTCGGCAGGTGGACTGTAGCACACCAGCAGCTGCAGCTGCAGGGATGAGGATCCGACTGCAGGGTCCCAGCTATGCTGCCAGCCTCCTTACTGAGCTAAACCGCTGTCGCCAGTCACGCCGCTACTGTGATGTGTTCCTTCAAGTCGGAAACCGCACATTTGCAGCGCATCGTGCCGTACTGGCCTGTGCTGGGACTTATTTCCGCAACCTGTTTGCCCGGGCTCCGGCGTCTGCCACTGCTGCCTTCTCTTTGGAGTTTATCTCCCCTGCCAACTTTGAGAAAGTGCTCACATTTGTATACACAGGAGAGATCTTGACTGACCTCATAGATGTTGGGGTGCTGTATGAACTGGCTGAGAGGCTAGGTGTGAGTGAACTGGTGAGGGCTTGTCATGCCACCTTCCCCGACTTGCAGGCTTCTGTGTCTGCAAACTGTAAATTAAGTTGTCCTGGAGACTCCACGTTGGACTCGAGCATGGTTGCTGCTGCTTCCACAGTGGCTGCTGTTAACGCTGCCTCTGTATCTGCGTCATCTGCCTGCTCCTCTGCCGCCTCCTGCTCGTCTTTGTCTTCATCAGCTGGTTTGTCTGCTGCCCCGACCCCTGCTGCTCCCTCCCCTCTCTTCCAAACCAGGGCAGGCAGAACCAGCAATGAAGCTCACACTGGTGCTTTGTCTCTGGACCTCAAGGCGGAAGACATCCAGTCTCACGTAGGCTATGGGCAGATGGCAGCAGATCACCATCTCTCAGGAGGGCACGATCTTTTAACCAGCAGTCATTCCAGTCAGAGTGATACTGTGCTGCCTCTCGCCCCTGTGCTCCAGCTGAAGACTGAGCAGGGAGTGGAGGAGGAGGCAGGAGGTGGCAGCTGTGTGGAAGCTGGAAGAGATGGGCAAATGACGGTCTCTAAGAGCCAGAGTACTGAACCTGTGCAGTCTGACTCCTGCTCTTTCCCTGACTCCTCGGCTCAGCTTGGGACTGAACCCTGTGCTCCTTCGTCATCCTCAGGTGAGCCCCTTGGCAGCGTGCAGGTGGGAGTTGTGGAAGGTGGGGTGGTGGACATGTCAAGAGACAACAGACTGTTTATAGAGGCAGAGGAGGGAGAAAATGGGGAAGAGAGGGATGCTCTGCAAGAAAATGGAAGGATGGAGGTAGCAGAGGAGGAGCAGTGGAGACAACTAGCAGGTGAGATCATCGAACTGAGCGATGATGAGAATTACATGGACGAGGCAGACGAAGAGGAGGATGATGAAGACGACCTTGTATGTGTGGAGAATGGAGAAGGAGCAAGTAGACAGGTAATGCCAGCAGCCACCAGCCATTCACCAGCCATTCATAACTGGCATTTGTGGATGTAACTGTGACAACGGTTTGCCAAAGAAATTCTGAGCACATGTGGTTCTATTACTTACAGATAAATGACGGTTTTTGATGCAGTGGCCTGATCAGAGATCACAGGTGTTCAGCTGTGACGTGTGTTTTGTCCTTTACGCACAGAAATTCCTCAAGATTCCTTGAATATTTGAATTCTGTCCTGTACTGTAGACAGTGAAATATCCAAATCCTTTCTATCTTTCTTTGAAAAACATTGTTTTCAAACTTGAAAAAGGACTAGGCCTTTCCTGGATGCTGTTTTTGCACCAAATAACGATAATAATCACCTACCGATGTCACCTGTTTCAAATCACATCATTATTCAAAGTATTAAATGAAACTGACTTGAAAAAAATGTAGAAATCACTGCTTTCTGTTTTATGTGCATTTTTCATGTTGCCCCATCTTTTTCTGATTTGTGGTTTGATAAAACAGATAATGTTCTTCCCTCTTCAGGTGGCAGTGGACATATTTTCATGTAAAGCCTGCACAGTGCCTCTCCCAGCAGACCCGGCCACCATCAGAAGTCACGCAGAGTCCCATCTGACAGAGTTGGGGCTGTGCAGGGTGTGTGGGGCCTCGTTTCCAGACCGAGCTGCCGGTGCCGCGCATTCACTGTCCCACGTCGGCGTGCAGCTTTTCACCTGTGACATGTGCCACTTGCAGTTCTGCAGCCAAAACAAACTGTTGCGCCACCACCGGCAAGCAGCCTCTAGTTACACCATACCACAGTCGTCGCTGACCAGCAGCAGCCAAGGCCTGAGCTGTGAGCTGCAGTGTGCCGTGTGCACAAAAACCCTCAACAAGGACTTCCAGGTTAGTATAACAAACGTTTTATATTGACAACAAACAATATAACGTTTGATTTTATAGCTTTTTGTTTTCTGATGTACACTATTTCTAAGGTTTTGATGACAATGATTGAATGCACAAGGCTGTGTCATTGCTCAACATGACATAAGCAGTCGATAATGCAGGAAACAATAATTATTTGCATGAATTTGCCAAAGCAGTAGCATTTTGTCCAAAAGAATGAGAAATTGCTTTTATGATGTTCACAAGTAACTAGATGCTGTGAAGTAGTAATTGTGTTTGTAGCCTTCAGGTGATTGTTTTGGTGGGAAAAAGATTAGGTGTTTGTTTTTAATTAATCTCAGAAAGAAATCAAAATATAGAATTACCACTTAACTTGTGCTCTCATGTGTCATACCTCCTCCACAGACTGTCAAAGACCACCTGCTGAGCCACGTGTGTCCCCAGAGCCTGAGCTGTGGAGTGTGTCACCTCCCACAGCTCTCCTTGTGCTCCCTCCTGTGGCATGCACTCGCCCACCTGGCTTTGCCTGTCTTCTCCTGCCCACATTGTGCCCACTGCTTCGTAGAGCGCTCTCTGCTGGACAGACATATGACTGCACACGCTGAGGAGGCAGCAGCCAAGGAGAGGGAGCGTTTGGCCTTGAGGGCTTACAGAGCAGGGGCAGATGGAGACGGGGGAGGAGGAGGGATGGCAGGAGTGGAAGAGCTGCATTGCTTCCTTTGTCCACAGACTTTTCGCTCGTCTTCTGCCTTTCAGTGCCACCTCAGTCTGCACACCTCGGAGTCCCTGGGAAGCGGCGGAGGTGTCGGGGGATCAGGCTGGTTAGGCAAACGTAAAGCTGACCAAACTGTGGATTGCCCTCCTTCCTCCTCCTCCTCCTCTCAGCGGGAGGTTGGCGGCCTCGTTAAAATGAGTAACCTGGGTTTGGGCATAGGAATGGGCTTCAGCTTACCAGATAAATTTTTTCAGGGGCCAGTACACAGCCTTCCCCCTCCGGTCCTAACCAATGGGAGCTCAGGGCAGGATGGGGGAGCCGCAGCAGCTGCTGCAGCAGCAGGTGTTCGTGGGAAATGGTACCGGTGTCGCTACTGTGGAAAACGCTTTGCCCACTCAGGGGAGTTCACATATCACCTCCGCATCCACACTGGGGAGAAACCATACCAGTGCAAGGTGTGTCTGCGTTTCTTCAGGGGCCGGTCTACCATGATCTGCCATCTGAAGACGCACGCCGGAGCTCTGATGTACCGCTGCACCGTCTGCGGCCTTTACTTCTCCACACTGAAACTGGTGTCATCACATATGGAGCTCCACAAGGACCATCTGCCCCCGGACTTTAACATCGAGCAGACCTTCATGTACAATGATCACTCTAAAGAACCACTGCCCACTGTGGACACATGATCAGCTCTGTGTCAACCTGTTGTTTACCTGGTGTTTCTCGCCGCCTCTGTGTCTGGTTGTCGTGGACCATTTACTGCATATATCAGACTTATAGAATGTAGTGAATATATTATCTGTTGGATGCTGTTCAGTGAGTCAGCCTGTTTGAGGTTTTTTTCTCTGTGAACTAAGAGACAAAGAAGCCACTTGGTGGCAGTGTATCCTGTTATGTTTCTGTGAATAAGAGCGGCCGGTTGATTGTTGACTGTAATGTGCTCCGCTTGTATTATCTACTCCAAACAAGTCTGTATCTTTATAACTTCAGGATAGATGTCCGTTTATGATAATTACACTGTTATGAAAGTAGCACCTCATTGTAGCATAGAGATTATTTTCCTATATATGCAGTCAATATTTTCCGACACAGAAATTTTGTATATGTCCTTTAACGTTTTATTTTTCACATCATTTCACTGATACAATATAACAAGCACGAAGGTGTTAAAGTGAAAATGAATTTCATGATTTCTTCTCACTCTCAATTTCATTTGTCTCTGCCACTGAAACATAAAGTTGTGTTTATAAATGCTCAATCATTTAGTCATATGTTGTCGACTAAATGAATCCTACATGCATTGTTACAACGTGTTGTGCCATAGAAGAATGGTATTTAAGTGCCCGTCCACAAGTGTATATGTAATTTGTATGTTACCTCATATTTATGATAACAGTGCAACTATTTATTATTTTTATGCCTTTATATGTTTTCTTTTTGTAAAGATGTCTATAAAGTTTTTTTAATCTTTTTTTTAAATTGTTTTTATTTTTTGGAAAGAAAAAAGGAAGACTTTTATCACCCCTAAATGATTTTTAATCTGTTTTGACCTTTTACAATGTCCTACAAACCCCTTCCGTCATCAAAATTCCAGTGATGAACTAGCAGAAATCTGTGAAGTATTGTGAACCCTCTGCTTCCAGGGGCTCATGACCTTTGCCCTTTGAAAACTCTCAGACTCTTCCTGCTATTGTGCCATCTGTGGACTCAAACCTCCTTTTTCCTTTTTCTGCCTTCAGTTTGGTCAGACTGTTAAAAGTGACACTTTGCAGATGGAGAGAGATATGGAAGTAAATGTAACAAACATAAACATTAGCTGCAGAAACTTAGATAGCCATGTGCAAGAGCAGCAAACCGGTGTAGAAAAATAAAGCCTCCAAAGGTGCTTGACTTGTGCTTTTTCCATTGCTCTGCTAACAAAGTACAACTCAGATTTTCCAGCTTGGATCCAAACAGTGTGTGTGTGGGGGGGGGCTTTTATTGCATATGAACAGTCAAACATGTGCATCCAGAAACAGATAAGCATGGATTAGGGATACATCGACTCAAATACTTTGTCAAATTTGCAAGATTTATAACTTTCAACTGGTATGATCTTATCTGTTACTGGACAGACAGTAGATTTGTTTACACACATTCCTGGTGTGGAACTATTCTTCCCTTGTGCCATGAGAGTTTACACATTGCCATGAGTTCCTGTGGGAGTTCAGCAGCTTTGGGGAAAGAAAATCTTCTAACGTTTCCTGCCCTCCTCTCTTTAAAACTGTGATTAGATAAATGTCAAAAAAAAAAAAAAAAAAGTGGATTATGACAAGTAAGTGTTGCTGTGCCCATTTCTTGCACAACAGCACGAGTTTATGAACAGAGTGAAATGAAGCTGAATCTTCTTTAGTTCTGACAAATCTTTCTTCACCTCATCGCTCACTAAATGTCTGTGATCTGACAGAAGCTTTTCCTGTTTCTCACAGCAGCTTCTTTTTTATGATCCAACATCAGACTGGCTGGTGCTGGCGTTGCTTATCTTACGCTGCTTGCCCGGATTTTTCCCTCCTCCGTCGGGAGCACCGGGCTGGGTCTCTGCTCCGACCTGGTCCACAGCTTCCTCTCTAGGAATGTAGTTCACCACTGTGTTGATCAGGTTGTTGCGGAAGCTCTTGCTGAGGAAGTTGTAGAGAATGGGGTTGGCAACGCAGTGGAAAAGGGACAAGCCCTGCACGACGCTGAAGGAGAAGTAGAGGACTTCCACTGTGTTGCAGCTGAAGATGAAAGGGTTGATATCGTCTATGATCATCAGGAACATGACCATGTGGTAGGGCAGCCAGCACATGATGAACACCAGGGAGTACACGTGCACCAGCCACACGTCCCTTCGGCCCTGCACATCTGGCGCTGTTTGGACTGCTCGAGCAATCAGGACATTACAGGTGATGATGACAGCAGCAGGGCCCACGAACTGGAAGATCAGGCAAAGGAAAGCCACGGTGACGAACCACTCAGTGTAGTTGTGTTCAGGCATCATGTAACAGCCTGGCTCGTCCCACTCCAGGAGATCCACATGAACATTTTCCATCAGAGCCAAGAACAAAGAGAACACCCACAGGCCTCCGCAGAGCAGCCAGCGGCGCCGGCCCATAACAGGAAAGCACGCAGGACATGACGGCCTGGTCAGGGACAAGTAACGCTCGAACGTCATGGCGGCCAGGAAGAAGGTGCTGCTGTAGAAGTTGATCACATAGATGAGGTTGGTGACCTTGCAGAGAAAGCGGCCCCACAGCCATACCCTGTCCATGGTCACCTCCATCATGAAGAAAGGCAGAATCACGATCACCATCAGGTCCGAAAGGCTCACATTGATGATGCAGAAGAGAACCCCATTGGCCGAGTGGCGTCGACGCCAGTTCACCCAGACGACCAGGGAGTTCTCAAGCAGACCCACCACAAAGACGACAAGGTAGATGAGGAAGAGGCCAATGCGACGGTAGTCTGCATCTAGCTGGATGGTGCACTCGAAGACAAACCATGGAGTGCCGTTTAGGAAGTCTAACGAGTGGTTGTGAGTGCTCATGGTCTGGAATGAAAAGCAGAGGAAAATAGTTTAATATCTGGACAGAGTTTAGATTTACTTTGGGGTTAATCTGATTATGTTTTCAGACATTACATAACAGAAGCACAGGAGGAGGAGGAGGAGGAGGAGGGTGGCAGACATGCTGGGTTTAGGTGTTTCTCAAGTGTTTGTGAGAGGTGACCATGAAAATCGAGTTATTAGCAAGCCGTTGTACAAACTATAAAATTGCTAAATGGATCAAAATGTTTTCCCAAAATGAAGACATACCTTCTTGTGACGGTGAATGTACTGGAGATGGAGAGGGCAGGTCCCTCCTGAGGCCTTGTCTTCTGGAGAAAGAAAAGAGCTTTCTGTGATGTCGTCTGCAGACTCAAGATGACTACTTTCAGCTCTGGCGTTGAGGTCTATCTTAACAATCAAGCAACCAGGAGTTTCTACCCTCCCATCCCTCATTAACACACAGACACAAATCTAACAGGACATCCTCAGTGAGCGGTGGGGAGTGGTCTATCAGTCCAGAGCCTCCCACACCATTAAAGAGCCGCGCTTTAGCAGACAGACGCCCAGGCATTATGGGACATGAGGTAAATACAGGTGAGATTAAATAAGTGTGCTCAGATTGAAAGGCATTTCCCTCAGGATTATTTTAATGCACATGGGAGCTCCATATACAAACAATAAAAACAATCACCCACTGTTTAAACCCATCTTATTCTGATTAAATGTGTGATGACTCCAAAGTGAATCGCTCTTTTAGCTGTTTGTCGTTCCCTCAGATGATAATTACTGCATCAGATACAGTACTTGGCTATACTTTATATCAGTTTTCGTTCACTTACAAGTTGTTGAAAAGTTGTCTAGGCTATACCTTACAGTACACGATACTGGACGTATAGGAGGAATGGTGCAGAGACACTGAAAACAGACACCGCATAGCAGAGAACAATGCCAGGAAGTCCCCCTCACACCTCCCCGTGTTGTGGGCCATGGTGAGTGATGGGCTAAGCACAGGGTAGGTGCAAACACCAGGGTCACAGAAAGGCACCTCTGCACTAAACTAACAGACAGCGTTGGGAGTAGTGGAACACTGTATAACTACTGTAGGTAACTGTATATACCTATACACTGTACAGTTTAAATAGGTCCAAACACATTTACATTCTTAAATCAACTTAAAGGGATTGCTAATTAAAGT
>JAPQRN010000025.1:4731777-4749899 GCA_037367275.1 Coranthus polyacanthus | reverse complement strand
TCAGGTGTGTTGGAAGAGGGAAACATCTAAAAACATGCTGGATTGTGGCCCTCGAGGACCGCAGTTTGACACCCCTGCCCTATATCTTACACACTGTACCTTTCAAGCGACCTCAGCTATTTTTCTTCTACCAAAACCATTCATTCACTCGTTCTGTGGCTCCAGTCCCACGACATTATCGCAGTATCTGCATCTCACAATGTATGCACATACGCAAACACACTTAGAGAATAAAAACTCAGACACCGTTCAGAAATTCTTCATAAAATATATTTTGGTCCAAAAGCTGATTTGCAAAAATACAACATGTGCAATCATCAGGTTTATTTCTGAGGCAGCGTACAGCGTACTGCATCTGCTCTGCCTCTCCAGGGTTTGGGAATGCTGTATCATCTCACTTTGTTAAGGCTAACTGCATAAGCTACTGACATGTAATGTTATTTTCAAAAAGGTTTAACACAGTAATGTGGTTGTCACTAAATACACTTCCATTACAATATACAGACAGTACTTCCTAGCTGTGTTGCTAAATATTTCTAAATATTATCCTATCACAATTCGCATAGCACACGTTAGCCATTTTAATGCACAAAACACTACATCGCGTTTAAAATGAGTTCGTCTATGAGGTACGGGCTCTTTTCACGAGTTGTTTTGATGTTGCTTTAGAGATCAAATTCCACACGTGATCTCTGATTTAAAAAGGCAGGACTGATCCTAAAATATGGACCGGTCACTTCATTAACGCAGGCTCAGCTCGGTGGTCACGTGGGTAAAGAAAATGCTCCAAGGTCAGTCACCTCACATTCCCTTTACAGGCTTTGGTAGCTAAGACATAAATGCTTGGCAAAATGTTTACAGTCCAAATAATTTGATATGCTTCCTAATTAAATACCAGAAACTCTCATTTCAGTTGGCAGGTCAACTAGTTAACTAAGACAACTAGAAGAGACTTTGGTGGTGTTTGATCTATTCAAATGTTCACAAAGGTTCATTTAATTGTGCGAACAAATATGCAAAACCGAAGGTAAAGCTCTGATCCACGACATTTGGCACTCTAAACATTCACATGGCCTGCTTTTATAGATAATTATATTCCTCCTCAGATGTATTACCGATCTCCACTAAAGATGATTGTATGATTAAGTTTCAGTACATGCCTGGGAAAACAAAGCAAAGTGGCTGGAAAAAAAACAGAAAAACAGACATTTGATCTAGCACTGATCCGATTGAACACTATAAACACTGATCAACAGCAGTTTGTTTCCCATAAGTACCTTATTGCTCCAGTTATTTATTCACGAATGTTTAATAACTATAAGAAATACATTTTAAATCTTAAAAATAAATATATGCATCAGAAGTAGTACATCATATTGCTACAACATAAGGAGTGTTGCTTCAGATCACTATACACACATAATGACCTGTATGTGCATACTATTTTTTATTTTTTGGTCAATGGTAAAATAGACTTTGAGCTCTGATATGGATGAGCCTACTGGCACTATTTGTAGCTCAGTGTTACGCAAAAATGTTTGAGATGAAGTCACGGAACCGCTTGGCGTACTGCTCAGGGTGGACTGTGGAGATTTCAGCACCGGCCTGCGACAAGGGGACAGAAGAGAACCGATCATTTATACATATGGTGCTTTTCATGACATAACGTGATGAAATATCCAGTGCTTTGCCCTCCATGCAGGTACAAGTGGATGTTTTGAGCAGCTGACAGCAGGAGTCCTCCACCTCTGCACCTCCTTTCTTGTGCTACTCACCCCGTGTTTGACAGTTTTTGCTGCATGAGCGGCTTTCTTCTTGGTGTCGTACTGGGTAAGTACGTCAATCAGGCCCATGAAATAGACCTCCCTCTGAGGGGCTCCTGAGATGAAAAGCAGAGCACATTCAGGCTTACGTTATAGGGCTTGTTTTACAGTGGCAGCAACAGGCCTCGTTTAATAATCATCCAGACAGATTATTGTGAATACACTCAAAGAAACATATTTATGATTAAAATCAATTCCGTGACCCTTAAAACATACTCTCAGGACTTGGATTCATGTTTCTGTCATCACTTGTTTTGAAGTTGGGGTGGCGTGATTTCGGTCTTCGTCTTCTGGATCAGCAAGAAATTGATCATGATGATATTGTCATGCAGCTTGTGTATGATTTTTTTGAGAGCAGTAACTACCTTGTCTCATGCTGATGGGATGAGATAAGGTATCTGAAGGCTACAGACTGAAATATGGATGTCATATTCTACATGTCAGTTGTGCTTCTGCAAAGCCCTGTTAACGACGCATCCTTGATTTCAATTGTTCTGTTCACAACTAGTGGAAACATGCTGCTACTTCACTAGACAGTCCCAAGAGTCCTGAACACAGTCATTTCAAGACCCAGAGCTAATTTGGTGGAAGAGACCCCACTCTAAATGCTTTGCATTTTTCCCCAAACATCACAGTTCAGTTTCAGCCTTTAGAGGAACTCACTTGGAGGTTTGTGTTAACCAAGTATTCACCTGAGAAGCTCCCGACTGCGTACACATCCACATATGGGTCGAACTCCCCAGGCCCCAGAGGTTTGCAGGACGACATGTAACCAGCGATTCCCTCAGGAGAGGTGCCGTAAGAGCCAGCTGCAGCCGCTGATGCCAGACCGTTCTCCGTCTCCTGTTCTTCCTCATTTGAAACCTCCTCACCTTCCTCCTCTTCCCGTTCAGCTCGGCCCACATCATGGATACCGAGCAGCAAGCTGTAGTCCATGATCTTCAACTTCACCAAAAACTGAGGAAACCAAACAGGAGAAGAACATTTGCTTTGAGACTTACGACCACCCAGAATCATAATTTACAACAAGATATAGATGAAAAACAGCACAATTATATTTTGAATGCTAGTAAACATGTCCAAATTTTTTAATTTACCTCTTTTACTAATAAAATTATTTCACATGGACCCTCTTGATGCCAAAAAGACAACACAAGAGACTTATGTTAAATGTACAGATGCTGCCGCTGTGTGGTAAAGCTGTGCAACAACAGGGGGATGATTACTCACCTCCACGTCCCTGTTTAATTTCTCCATAAACTTCTCCTTCTGCTCCTCAGTGACATAAACCTTCTGCATATTGTTCCTGAAGTCCATGTCCTTAAAAGTAGGAAGCTCTTTTACCTAAGGAGTGAAAGTATAGTTTTAGCAGGACATATGGGATGAGGAGACTGCTCATTCAATTGCCACAAAATATTATATAAAAAGTTTATTTTACCCTTTCTTTGTCACTTGCTTCACGAGACACCAGTGAGCCCTGCAAGAGAAATGTTAATAAACTGCCTACAAAAACTGAGCATTTTTAAACAGAGCCACACCTCAAAGCTACGGGTGTCATTTAGTAAATTAATTCCCCAAAACTGTAACACTATGTTAGGACAAAGACGTTTACTGTCCTTTTACTACTGAAAATAAAGATCAGACTGTTTACTAAGCAGCTACTGCTCACCTTCAAGTCATATTTTCTGTGCACCACTAGTCTGTGGCTGAACATGTTCCTCATCACGATCAGGTACGTCTCCTCGCTGTCCACACTAACTCGGTACATGCCCAGGAACTGAGGCAGCAGAGTGCTACCATGACACTTCACTATGTGCTGCAGGGAGGAATCAAAAAGGTAGGTTTTAATGAGGACACCAAACACGGAAATATATAGAAAACGGGGCTCCAAGAAAAATAATAACAGTCTTAAGTGCCTACAGTGGGCCACATTATGTAAATCAATTACTGACTCTATCCAGGTTAGTCACACTCAGCAGTAGCAGTCAGTTAAAATAGACACTGACTTTACACTGACCTCATTCAGAACCACCCGAAACACACTGGGCAGGATGTTAAAAAGACAGCGCACAATATTTCCCAAACATCGGGCCTCATGCAGCGACATTGTCTTAAATTTCTCTTACATTTTCTCTTAATGTTCTTCAGAAATATAAGAGAAATCCACTCCAGATGCAAACAATCTTAACTTTCCAAATCTGCTCTTACTCAGTTGTGCTGAATGATGAACCCGACTTGATCATAAATTGGAAGCGCATGGTTGTTTGTTTGTTATTAGCATAGGTAATGCTCCCTCAACAGTCAATCAGACGCATCTCTTGAGAGTGATGCCACTGCAGGAACATCAGTTTCTGAAGCCACATATTACCCAAGAGTTTGTAAAGTCTTAATTATTGTCAATGAACCAAGTACATATTTAGCCCTTGGATTTAATAATCCAATCACTATAATTACTCATAACAAACCATAATCTAAATTTGATTTGGTCTATGATATTCATGCATTTTTGTGGGTTCCTCAAATTTAAAACATATCCACAAAACAATTGATTGACTGACTGACTGTGAAACAAGGTTTTTTCATCATCTTGGTAAACGCTTGAATTCCTCTTTCCTAAGAGGAACGCAAAGATTAGAAAAAAAACACTGGTGAAATGCAGAAATCAATGCGTGCTAACAAAACTAGTCAGATCTGAAGCTCCACTAAAAACAACTGGCAGTTTGACAAAGAAGAAGCTGAGGAGGTATCACACTCCTGTCACTGCACTACAAACTCAGTGTAGTGTAAGTTTAAACCTTCGCCAAATAACAGCAGGAGCTTGTTGCAAAAACGTCCTCAATAGTAATTCACCTGAGAACAAATTTCCACCTTTTGTTCACCTACTGGATTTAGAGGACTTCTAATCAGTGTGAACAAGTGAATCACCTGACGCGAGCCAGTGCTATTATAATTTAAAATGCCTACTGTGAAAGCGCTATTTATTTAATGACTTCATCATCCACCACTCCCATTCTATTTCACACCCTGAAGTCTACTCTGCTGGGCTCAATTTGACAACAATTTAGATTCTCATGTCATCATCATTTAGCATCATTACAGACAGACGCAGAGTTCTGCAATGTATAAAATACCACTCCAGATTTAGGACACTCACAAAATGACAAGAGGGTAAATATAGCGCTCTAAATCATAAAAAGGAAGTGATTTCCAACAGTCAGTCTGTACTCGTACTGTAGTCATCAGAGGAGGAGCCAAAAGGATTCAAATCATATTTCAAATAATCATCTTCGTAAATATGCGGGATGTGAATCTCCTTATAAAATATAACGGATGCCCAAGTTTCATTCATGAGATCAAAAATGAATACTTCATACAATGGTGATACAGAAAGAGTTTTGTCAATCATTATTTTATAATTTAAAATTCAACTTGGTTTATTAAAGTTTCGTTTGCACCTTGAAACAATACACGTTGAGAAGAAAACTGATCGGAAAATCCACAGCAACCTGCAAACGATCTATGTAGGAAACTGAGATCTCTGGTAACAATGTCCTCATTCAGGGCCAAATGAATCGAAAACACTCTGAAACAGCGCTGCCATTTTCTTCATCTCCCTCCCAGTTGTATGTAGGCTGTGTAACCACAGGCTACACATTCCAATAAGAGCTCAAAGCAGCCAAAAGTTTATTCAGTGGCATGTTTGCCTCAAGTGAGACCTAGTTTTTGAAGTACGCGCCTCAGGCACACAAGGACAAACAGTGAATCCGCTGGGCAGCAAATGTGCCAGTGATTAACTGAAATACAGATAAACAAACTGGAGGTGGAAGTATGAAACCTCACCTTTATCTCTCCTACAAACGTACTCGAGTATTTACATGAACACTGGTGCGCTGATATGAACATTTGAATATCTTAAATAAACCAACAACAACATAACAGGGCATTTGTTCCGTCCTCTGCTGTGTTCTAACCCATTATTCGCTTTTAGTTTTAGCTTCTCCCACAGGAAGGGCGATGGTCAGGTCCAGGCTGAGAGAAGCAGCCTGGAGATGGTACGAGTTTACTGTCCTGCTCAAGGACACTTCAGCGGGACAGATGTCCGCAGGTTAAATACGTAGCCGTCCTCCTACACACTGCACCATTCTGCTGTTCCCAGCAAGATAGTGAAACTAAAAATAGTCATATTTGGGTCGACTTCCCTCACCTGTGGCAAAAAATGTAAAAGTTCCCCCAGGAAGAAAGCTGTGACAAAAGCTCTAAGGGATTCTGCTACAAAGGTCCAAATGAAAGGTTACAGAGACTATAAGTAGGTCACATGGAGGCAGAGATGTGAGGACTTATACACAGTTCAGTAAAGCAGACAGGAGGAGGTGAACGATCACGGCTCTGCCATGGATCCTGATAGACAAAAACTGAATGAACAGAAGGCAGAGGAGGAAAAAGGATTCATTACGGGGAGGTTTATTTATAACCCGAGTGTCACTGCAGGATCAAACAGGAATAACTGGGACTCACTCCAATATTCATGTCACCTATTTATTAAAACTGCTCCTCAGTGTCTTTTTGCCAGATGATATATAAATTTAATATAAACATGTGCTTTCCAAAAAACGCGCTGAATCTGGATCCAGGCCATGTGTGACCTGAATACAAACTAACCTTACCTGGTGATACTCGGACAGGATGCTGTGCATGTCTGCAACATCTTCGCTGGAGATTTGCTTGATGACCAGCGTACGATCATAGGAGTTGAGGAGCAGACCCTCGCCCTGGTCGTCCACGCTCCGCCCTGGGGGGCTACGAGTCAACGACACCTGAAGATTGTAAGACCGAGAGCACACACGTTGGCAAAAAGATCACCTACCTCTAAATAAAAACACAATCATTAAAAAAAGAAAAACCTACTGCAGTTCAAAGACTAAAAGAATATACATATTTGATGATGATTACAACACTTTATACTTTGTTATATTTATTATAGTATTTAATACGCTTTACAGAACTGTCTACAACCCTGCACCAGTACATCTCACCTGAAACGGTAACAATTAAAAACAGACCTGAAGAGACAAGTAAATATTTAGCTTTTTGTGATCAGAAATTCTCAGCCAACCAAGTGACTTAAAATGAATAAAGTTGTCTGCATATTAAATGATTCCTCAGCGCATCACAAACCTGATAATCCAGATCCTCAATACCAAACCGTTCCCTAAGGTTTCGAAAGACCTGAGGGCAGTATTCTTTGAACTTGAAATGCCCAGGGAGGTTTTCTCTGCAAAACAATGTGGGAAAGTGTGATGATGGTAGGATTTCTGCCCCTAGTAATAGTATAAGCAAATATAATATCCATTTTCTTTCTCGAAAATTCTTAAAGATGCTTTGAACACCTGTTAGGCTCTGGTTGGGCTTAACAGGAGCTAGCTGCCACAGGTTTTATCGAACAGGTACAATTGTCTCCAAAGTTCAGATATCTGTTTCTTCTTGACACTCACCGCCAATGCTGCTGGACTTACTTGTTAAAAAGGTGGTTGTTGACTTTGATCTTGGTGTTTGCTTTGAAATCATCAGGCAGGAGCATGACAGGAACGGGCACCTGGTTGAGATCATTGATCTGCAAAAGAGAAAAAAAAGACCATTTCTAGATCACAAAGGTCTCTGTGTGCGCGGTTGAGATCAGGTACTTTGCCACTGACAACTGAGGTGGGCAGATATAAAGGCCTTAATGAAGAGCAACATTTGTGTTGTTGAAGATGCATTGTATTTACATTTTATTGCCCTTTGTACAGTGACTGGAGGAATTACCTGTTCTTTTTTTTTTTTTTGGTTGTCTGACGCTATGTTGAGTTTTTTTTTAATGTGCAAAAAATGTTGTTTTGGCAAGATTTATAGAAGACACCTAGCAGCTGAGACACTGTATCCAACACCTTATTTCTGTTATGTCAATCGAATGTTATGAAATGTATTTACTTGGAGTTTGAGGTACTGAATATTATGCTTTGTCATGGGCCATCCATGTTAAGCTGTCTTGCAAGCCCATATTATCATCCAATCAAAATGTAGGCCATCACAGTCAAAGAACAGGCCATAAAATAAAACAGTTTTTTTTTTTTTGAATGCCTGACATTTAAAAGCGTAACAATCATTAGGCCCATTAACACTCATGGTGGGGCTGTTGTTAGTCAAAACAACACCTGTGAGGGAACATGCGGTTGCACCATACAGTTTTGTAGGCTAACAAACTACAAGAAATATCAGTTGTAATATTAACGCACCGTGCAATACACCGTGTTATCACTGCATTCTAACAGTTACCAAACATGATTACTTCATAGAGCCTTTGCGTCAGGTACAATTTTAAATAGTGGTTGCAATCCCACAATGTTTTAAGTAGAGCTACAAAACTATTTGGTTTTACCTTCACACAGGCCGTGTGTAGACCTCGGGTTATAACTAGTAACATAATATGAAGGGACACACTTTCCCGTCTGTTATTAAACACCTAGCTACCGGACTGTCTAATGCTAACTGTTAGCCTCGGGTACATTTACATACTCGGCAGTTACACTCGGCGTTAACATTAGCATTCAGTGCAACGTTAGCTTCCACCGACTCACCGAGTGATTCACGCCCCACATAAAGACGCTCAGGACAGGGTCGCTGGCTCGAAAAACTTTCACCTTCTGCTGCACGAAATGTTTCTTTTTCGTTTTCGTCTTGGGCGCCAGGATGACCATGGGACTGGAGGTGGCCGCCGAGTTACCGAGGGCAGCCATGACCGCAGACTGGCTCTCCTTATCCCCGGAGCTGGAGCAGGCGGTGACTCCTCTTCCTGATGGCTCCCGTGCTGAGCTAAACGAGCTGCTAACGTGTCTGTCAGTCACTGCTCCTCCCCGGCTGGGACTCAGACTGTCACAGCCACAACAGCCAAAGGTCACCAGTCACACGCCGGATAGTCGGGCTATATCTCAGGCACAATTTAACGTTTAAGCTAGCGAGATGAATTATTAGTCAACTTCCCCCAAGCATGACTACATACATTCAATAACGTCGTGAAGTCCACCACCGCCCCCTCGAGCCCACCCATGTTATTATCAACCACGTGGTGGGTTTATTATTGACAGGTGGCAGAGACCAAAGAAAATCGATTCTCTTAGGTCAGCTGACCCCAGGTGGGCGGATACTTCCTACTGTTGAGATGCGTTCAGGTGAAGGCCGACAGTTGGGTTTCTTTCAGCTCTGCGCCTCTGTCAGACCCCGTTCACATCTGCATTAATGTGCGTCCTTAGTGATCCGATCTCATGTGGCATTAAAATGTCGTCAGTGATCTCACTTCCGGCGCTATATGCAAATCAACAAGCCCTTCCGTAGACTAAAACATAGCCCAAGTTCTCATTTCAAATTCAACACGCTGGCTTTGCAATGTTTCTTTGCAAATTAAATTAAATAGACGAATACTTGCTTGAAACTCAGTGAATGAACTGACGCTGTGAATCAATCAATACAGTTTTTGGTTCTCTTGCACGACACAGGCTTTAGTGATGATTGAATCTTAGAGCGCTTAAAAAGTGTACACAAATTTCTACCAGATTTTGTGAACTGCAGATATAAGTGTCAAGTATAATAATGATGAGCTATGTAAACAACATGAAACTCAAAATATTAATATTAAACAGCAGTCTGTAAAAACAACAAAATATTCCTGGTAAAGTTATAGCCTAGCATTACAGACAGAAGTAAACAAAATGTAAGGCCTTTAAAGTTATTTATTTCTCCTCCTGTATAAGTAAAAGATTCTCAGATAGATTACGAAGCTCTCTAGGGGACATGGAGAGAAATAAATATAGATCATCTACGGTCAAGTTTTGATTAAATTGTGACCACAAGATACTATTCATTCCCACATTTCAGTTAATTTCAATAACATTAATTTAAGATGGACTGTAAACTTAACAAAATTAACAAATATTTATTTAAGTACTAAAAGTATGGAGTGTGAAGATTAGTGTAAATAGGGTAAAGAGATATATGAGTTTGTTGGCATGTTGCCTAAGTATCTCACAGCCATGGGGACAAATCAGTAATATGTGACCATGAATGAATTCAAACTGTGGGAATGAGCTGTATCTCATGGCCACAAACTGATCAAAACGTCAATATAAAGCCTGATTTTTTCTGTTGATATCTATCAGGGTCTTTGCTGCTTTTTTTTTAAAACATTTGGAACTTGATCATGGAGTTGAAAGAGTTTTTATTTTCTTTTGTATTTTCTTTTGCATGCATAGAATTTGAACTGTGAAGCCTGCTTTGATACAGTGACTGACAGTGAAACACATGGAGGGAGCAGTGTGTTTGATGTTAGTGTTAAAAACACTCTGCTCATTGAATCCTTAGCTGATTATTACATAATATAAGTTTGAATGTCTTTCCTTAGCTGGGAAAAAGATACAACAGCTTGCAGTGTGCTTGCCCTACAGACATTTATAACCTCTAGAGGGCAGTAAGCTCCCAAAACAAAGTCACAACATGAAGATTTAAGGTTAAAAACGCATATATACTTAAACATTTTGCAGATACAAAACAGCACAAGTTCTTAGTTCTATCATTTTGATTTGGTTATCAGTGATCTACATTGTCTTACTGAAGTCTTTTCCCTTTCACATTATCCAGAATCACCTCATTCATTGTTAATATCAGAAATATTCACTATAGACATAGTTTCAGCTAATCAGAAATCACATTTGTTGTTGTTGTTTGTTGTTTGTTCGACTGTTTGGTAATGAATTGAAGTTCTCTCATCCAGTCTCCTGTCACAGTTTTCATAGTTCCAACATGCTGTGAATGCAGCATTATATTATCAGTTTTCTCATATAGTGTAGATTTTCTCTTTTTGCGTAAAAGCCCATATGTGTTGTGAACATCTCTGTAAAGATCTTGGACAACCAGAGTCCAAGATCTTTTCTCTTGATAATCACCATGACAATAAAGAAAGAAATACATGAAAAAAAATAAAACAGATTTTTTGCAATTTATCCGCTTTAACATCTGGTTCTTTCTAAACCTTGACCCAAATAACTCCACACCAATCTATTTGCATCAAAGAAACTTCCAAGAATTAAAAGTTCAAATTTGGAATTTAAAATACGTGCTGTCTTTACTCACATCATGATTTGTTGTAGCGCATTGCTGTTTTACTCGAGCAATACGAAAACAGTCGGTGCATATATGATGTTGGACAGACATCATCAACCTCAGCTCATGCTCAATGCAAATAAATCCAAGAATAGCAAACCCCACCACCCTAGATAGAGAAGTAGGACGTGTGGCGGTGTGATTCTATAAAGAATCATGCTTTCTCCTTCAGTTTCTGCAAGACCTTCATTTCATATTATGCATGGACAAATTGGATATTCTATGCTGTTACCTTGGAAACAGACATGTATTGAGTCCCTGTGTGCAGAAGCAAGAGAAAATTATCCTTTATGTCCCTAGTAATGGCAGAAAAACAGCATGACTCTAATGTGCTCTAATGTGTGTTTCTGTTTCACTGCTGGCAACTGGTTAATGTCACTGTGACTGCAGAGGGGGATTCTTACAGACACAGCAAATGGATAAAAAGCGCACAGCTTCAAGGCTCTGTGAATCACAC
Source organism: Coranthus polyacanthus (assembly GCA_037367275.1). Taxonomy (NCBI): domain Eukaryota; kingdom Metazoa; phylum Chordata; class Actinopteri; order Kurtiformes; family Apogonidae; genus Coranthus; species Coranthus polyacanthus. Next base: position 4,738,430 of record JAPQRN010000025.1, on the reverse strand, counting down.
AAGTAAGTCGTTCATATCATTCAGAGGAACTCTCATTTAGACAGACTTTTTTGCTGAATGGCAACATAAGGTGTCAAGAGTAACTGCGCCTTCATAATTACGGTTCTTATCCTTCTCCTCCCCCATCAGCGTTATTCACATTTGATTAATACCCTCATTTCTGTATTGATCCTTCATCATCAACACGTATAATGAAAAGAACACACTCAACACCTGCTGTTATATTAATATATGTTTTATTCTTCTCCATATTTATTATCATTATGTTTTATTTAAGTCCTTTGTGCATGGAACTATCATCACAGCACACACATTGGCACAACAAGATTGGTCAGAAATAGATAAATTCTAATCACACTTTAATAGCACACAATTTAATGACTTTTGCAAGGACTCGGGAAAGACATACTATAACAATAACAAATTTAATCATTTTTACCTCTATTGAAATTAGAATTTATATTATGAAGTGCCAAAGTAAAACATAATAGTAACATGGACATTCTCATTTTCAACTAAACAAAGCATAAATAAGATAAAAACATGAGATATAACCATAAGATGTACAGCAGTTGAATAGCTCTGATGAATGTGATGAGTTTTGCCATAAAGGTGCCTCTAAAGCACGTCACTTCCCTTAACATGAAATAAAATAATCTCTGTCTTTAAATAAGAAACTGCTGACAATATAAAAATACATGGCATTGTACTGTAGTTCATTAAATAAACCAACAATTCATATATAAAATATTATATTGACGTGTATAAAAATATGCCTTACAACTTTTTGAAAAGGGTAACAGCCGTAAGCTTTTTGTCAGCCACTTTATAACACACAGTCAACCACAAAATTCCAATATATGTACAAACAATCAACTAATAAGCAGTCAGAACGCAATTTTTGACAAATAAAATGAACAGAGGCATCCAGGATTGTATTTGTATGACTATTTTTTTTCTGACTTGACATATATAGGATACCGAGAGATTCAAGCAGTACTTGATGGAAATACATACTCAAAAATAAATTAATAGAAAAGAAATATTCTGTCAATTAGTTATATTGATATCAGTGTATCTTTGGAGAGAGGGAGAGAGGAACGGTGAGGGAGACACATTTTTCAAACATCTGTGTCACATCACCTGCATAACAGTATTTCAGCCCACTGAGATCAGAACAAACACAGGCAGTGTCAGCTATCCTAAAGTAATAAGGAAAATAAAAATCTACCAGAAAGCCAGGACAAGAGCCAGGGAATATAGAGATCATTCGGAGTTAATACCGCTTGGATCACCGAGGCAGTTCACAGAGCATTAATGTGAGCATGCAGCATGTCACCAGACGACGCAGAGGGACGTTGCTGCAACTGTTGAACATTCAGGCAGATGTTATTGTTGTTGCTGCTGGACTGTGTAAGTGTGTGTGTCTTGCTTCTGAGAGGACATGAACGTTAACTGGTGTGTATTTTCCATAGGAAGTGGTTTATCCCTGCTACCTCCTGTCCAGGCAGTGCCTAGCACATGCTAAAGCCACCCCTCTCCCTGTGCTCCTGCTCCTCCACCACCTCCTCTCCTCCTCCTTCTCCTCTTCCTCCAGGCTCAGAGCAATAGGACAGGCTCATCCCTCACTCCCCATCGCATGGTAAAGTACCATCTTCGCTGGCACGTGATGGCACGGGCGTGCCGAGCTCGTCCACGCACCAGCAATGGCCACGCTGCATGCCCTTGGAGGAACGACACTGTGCAAGATTAGAAGACAGAGAGGGAGATTCAAAGAGGGTGGAGATTGAGAGAAAGAAAAAGGAGTGAGTGGGAAAGGTGGTGAGAGAGAAACAGAGAAAAAATGATATGTCATCATAGCGCAGTACTGATTCTCTGAGCCTACAGCTGAGCGGCTCAGAGAGTTAAGTGTCAGTTATTCTCAGCCCTGTGGTCACAGACAAATCTGTGGATGCACTGAATAGAAAACTGCAGTGGAGTGCAGCGCTCACATAAATACATACACGAAATTAGAGCAGCAAAGACACATTTCCACCTCACACAACAAACTTCTATGAAATGAGGAATACTCCACATGCATTACTCTGTATGCTTTTCCTAATGTGAGCATTATTATCATTTGTCTCATGTGACTGTAATACTCTACCTGCTTTTTCCTGTAGAATCCACGAGTGTCACAGTTGGGTATATAGATGTCACGGTCAGACTGGAAGATTGTCAGCTCAAGACCCCTCAGGACACTATTGAGCAGCTTGCGGCATGGTGCCTAAAAAGAGGAAGATTGTGACTTCAGAGATGACTGAAGGCAAAGACAGAGGACCTGTCTTAATCTAAAGAGTCACTAAGGCAAGCTGTTATCTCCCCTTATGTGATTGTGTTGGCAGAAATCCTCTTCGATCACAATATGTGGCAATGTAAATCACAAAGGATTAGCTACAGTGATGCAGCACTAGAGCCAGAAGCAGAGAATATGTATATTCCTATATATCAGATGTCACATATTGTATAACATTATATAACCATATTGTTACACAATCCTTTGGTTTTTCAGGTCACTGAATAGTTTGAAGTGTTTTTGTGCCACTTTGTCAAATATAACTATGTGATCTTGAATTCTTACATGAATATTGCTGCTCCCATGATGATATAAACACACAGAGCTGGGACAATTCAAAAGCTATGGTTAGTTATTCCAGCTTGAAAAGTGAAAAATCTGTGGCCGCAGCGGCCGACTTGAAACTTTCCTGATTGACATCATGCTCAATTAGTTCTGCCGCATAGCAGCACACACATCATGCACCATAATGCACGGCTTCAGAGCAGTGTGTGTGTACATGCAACCGCAACAGCCCAAACAGCAGAGGATCTATGGTGTCTAAGATGCAAAGTATCACAATATACAACCCTTTTTTTAATCACAGATGATGTGTATTAATGCATTCTTATAATGTGGACATGTCAGTATTTGTATCTCGCTTCACTCATTATAGATTGCAAAATAAGAGCATTAACTTACTTTTTCTATGTCACCACTGTGTGAGGGATGAGGACCTAAGAGGAAATGACACATTGGCATGAGAATGTGACATTAACGCATTATAGTCATTCACATCAAACTACATCCATTATCACAGTGTACAGGAAACACTACATATAGTATTTAACATTTGTTTGCTATATATCTTGGCAAGACTGAGCACAAGACATTATTTAGGAATCACCCAGATGAGATCTTTTTGGGCATGGTCATTCAATGAGAGACCTAATTTCCAACAGTATATTTCCTGCTTAGATAGAGAATCGCAGTATCTTACTTTGAACAGTAGATGGAGATCACTGCAATAAAAAGCAGCTTGATCAGGATGTAGGCGACACTGTGACAGTTTCACATTCATTCTAAATTCTCCACAGAAAGGCTGACTTACAGGACAGACCACTGCTATGCCTCCTGACATTGAAACACATGAATATAACACTGCACAGAGCACATAAACGCAGGTATGTGCATGTTGACCTAAACACTGTTGCATCATCTCAAGACTAAATAAGAGGTTCTTGAACGCAATTCAGTAATAATCCATTTGAGTTGGGAGATTTGGGAGAAATTACAATCTTTTACTAAAATTAAATTTTCATCACAGAAGCACTGCAGAACTGTGTTGGATGCTAAAGGTTTAGAAATTAATCTGTGGTCCACAAAATGCATCCAGGCTTAAATGTCACACACTAATTAGCCTTTTTTTTGTTGCAGAGTGACACAGCATCAAATGCAGCTCACAGCAATGCAAGGGCACACTGTACATACAATCAACTGCGGTGCCTGTTACCATACTATCAATAATGCTGTGGACATGTCAAGCCTACCTGCAGTGTCCATGCATGTGTCTGTGTGCATGTGTAGGTGCATGCATGTATGTGCATTCATGCACGTGTGTGAGTATATATCTTACCTGTGGGGTGGGGCCTCTCAGTGGGACTAGTCCTGCTGTGCTTGGCGCAAATGCCCCTTCCCTGTAACAGAGCCTGGAGGGGGCTGTGTTCCCTTGGTGGAGGAACACAGCGGAGCCCCTTGGCACAGCTCAGGGTGTACACACCACAGGGCTCTCCCTGGGCCAACACTGACGTGCTGCCGGCAACATTATGGTCCCTGGGGGGCCGACCTGCTCCCAGTGGATCCCTGCAAGAGGGACAGACCTTGAAGGGGCCCAAACGGTTTGCCCCGGTCCATGATCCGCAGTGAGCAATCAGCAGCAAAACAACGGTTGTTAAGTTAGAAAGGATAGGCATTTTCTGTCCAGGTCTCAGGTTCTCCACACTGTCACTCTCTGTCAGTTAAATGTGGCTGATGCTATTTCTGGATGTATATTTCTCTTTCACTCTCCCTCCCTTTCTCTCCCCTTTCCTCAGTCTTCTTCCCGTTTCTACACAGTAGCTCTCCTTGGTGCTTTGCCGGTTGAGTCCCCTGCAGTGCCAGAGGAGACAAATGGAGATCGAGAGAGACACAGCAAAGCACCAGCTTTTAAAGATCTGAAAGGCGGTGATAGAGAGTGAGTGAGAGAGAGAGAGAGAGGGAGAGAGAGAGGGAGAGAGAGAGAGAGAGAGAGAGAGAGAGAGCACAGTTATGACACCTTCAGGGGCTGGGACTCAGAGGGAGAGAAAAGGAAGGAGGTGGCAGGGAGGGAGAGAGCAAGTGGGGAGTGGATTATGTTCCTTTTTAGAAATTATTAAAATCTCCCCACCCTTTCCTGTTACTAACATATCATCATATCATCCCCTTCTTACCACTTATCTTCAGCATTTCACAGGCAGAAACATAATCATGTTCAACTATTGTTACTTTGTTTCAGATGTCAGCGACCTTTCTAGATATATTTGCCATGGTAACACATAAAAATGTATATACGTGCCTCCATCACTGCTGCCACTGCAATGCCATTTGCTGCAATTGCTCCTGCCTGAATTCTGTATGAGGTTGTGTTTCTTGTACAAACCTATGTATGTAATCACACAGTGGACTTTCACACCTACAGTGCTCTTTTTGTCTTTAGTCAAATTACAGAATTGCCTTGTGTGTCTGCCACTAAACTGTAAATTTCAAGCAAAAACCTAACAAAGTAGGAGATTAGTATGTTAGGTACAACCTACTAAGGTAGAATAGCTTTATGTACCACGCACTATCTGAAACAATAGTCTTTGTCTTGTAAAGTAATCTCTGAGTCAGATATGTAATGAATTGCCTCTGCAAGAGGGTTAAGGGTGTTTTATAAGATAGTCAACTTCTTCATCACATCTTTATTATCAGTTGAATAGAAATTTCCGGGACTATATGACATGTTGAGTATGAGGATCAGTTCAGGTTATTGCTCGACAGTTATTTGAATTGGAAGAGTAATCGTCTGGGTAATTAGGAGGACGACTCCTCTTTGGAGGAATGCAAATACAGCCCCAGTTAGACTGGTAATAATACATCAATCCACTCAGGATTTCACTATTGAACACCTCACTGTACTCAACACACAATGCCTGATCCTTACCATAATAAAACTGATTATGTCTTAACAGCTGTGAAAACTAATGTAAAACCAGATTTCTAATCAAAATGATGTTCAGTGTTTGTATAAATGATGAAGTACATAAAGCCCAGGTGCAAAAAGAAAACTTGAATGCACAGTAAGAGGTTTGCACATGAAATCATTTCCAGAGGTTGGTGGTATGTTGAGTGTTGAAGAATTCCTCTCTTATCTAGAGTCCCTCTGTCTCCTGTGTTATCTGACATTGCCTTGCTGCCATTGGTGCTCTGTGGACAGATGTAACGTGAACAAGACACCACAATCTAATGAGAATTTCAGAACAAGGGAAGCAGGATTAGGACATTAATCTAATGCTTTTACATATTGCTTTAAGGCACACATGTGCATACACAAAACGTGTAGTATACACTGCATGACCTTATTGCTGCTGTGTGCTGTCTGTATGAGCAGTTTCATAGACGTGCAGATATGACAGAGCACACAGACATACCCACTGGCCTGTTCTCGCTGGATTAAGGGGCTACATGAGGCCAAAATGTGCCTCCCCATCAGCAGCTCATTGTTCTGATTAATCTTGGCAAGTAGAGCAGAAATCACCTGCCGTCTTGTGTTCCCATCAGCTTGCAAGCCACAACTCTAGCCTGTTTCCACATATCAGGAGAATGTTCCAAGACACACGCCAGACCAACAGGGGCTTTCTTTTCCACACTCCCCTTCATTTTTTCCCCCTTTTCTTTAATTTCTTCCTCTGCCTCTTTCCTCTCTGTCTTCCCACATCAGGTCTATCCCAGCTGGCTTGGAAAGTCTGGCAGCTATCGTTTCTTCTTTCAATAAAACAGCCAGTATTCACACATACATACATACCCCTTGCTGGGAGTGCTGCTTGGCCTGTTGAGTGGTATCCCCTGACTTTACCACAACTTGACCAGCACCTGCTCCATCAAAGTCTTTTAACAATAAACTACAGGAACTTCTTGACTTTCTGCATAGTAAAAGAGGCTATAGCTGAAATATTGGACATACAGTAAAGACAAGAGACACACACACACACACACACACACACACACACACACACACACACACCCCCGATCCATTACTGTATAACCACTTTTCCCACAGCAG
>JAPQRN010000025.1:4711247-4726567 GCA_037367275.1 Coranthus polyacanthus | reverse complement strand
TGTGTGTGTGTGTGTGTGTGTGTGTGTCTGTGTGTGTCTGTGTGTGTCTGTGTGTGTCTGTGTGTGTCTGTGTGTGTGTGTGTGTGTGTGTGTAGGTGACAATAGTGGACACTGGAGTGAGGGGGACTATTGCTGTGGGCCTGGTGCCTAAATTCTATCGGCTGGACCACCAGCCTGGCTGGCTGCCATACTCTGTAGCTTACCACGCTGACAACGGCAAGTAAGTTAAACCACAGTCATCTATGCACTTCATTACAGCATGGTTTCTACGACAGTAATTTCATCTATGACTCTGCTTAGCTCTTAACTTTTTTTTTTAACAGTGGGTCGGAAATATGTTGGTTCATTTTTATAAACAATTTAGGCTTTAAACACAAAGTATGTAACATTTTTACTGAAAAAAATAGCAATATATTTACTCATACAATAATAATCATTCTCAATCATCACTTCTGACCCTCTGTCAGTGTGTGGTGGTGTATTTACCTGCAGAGACCCTATCGTCTGCCTATGTTTTCTATTTTCCTCTTGTTTTACTGTGCTCAGGACCTTTCTGGGTGTCAGCCCTTGGGCAGTGAGTTATTACCTTCAGCCAGTCAATAACAGCATCGGTCAACGTGCACGGGCGGAATGATATAGAAATGAAGTGACTCTGGTTTATTCTGCTCTTTCTGTGCTTCAGTGCTCATAGTGTGATTCAATTCTGTCTGAGACAAAACTCAGATGCAGAGAGAACATATGAGAACAGATGAATATAAACATTTCTGTTAATAGATCCCCCTAAATTGTACACTCTGGTCATTTTAAATGTATTGTCAAAAATACAATTAAAATACAAAGTATTTAAACACAGCAGTTTTACATAACTCTGTGTGACATTTAAACAGTTAAAACCCAATCGTATAGAATTACAGTGATTTAGAATTTACAGCACTTAATTTACATAATTGAGTGTCATGTATCTATTTTTTAGACTTGTTAATTACTAGTTAGTTCACTTTCAAGTCGCTAAAGTTATAAAAAGAGTCATGATTGATTACTTTCTTTTGCAGTAGGGCTGGGCAATATGACCAAAAATGGAACGATACATCAGTTGCTATCAATAATTATCCCTGTAAATCTTAAATCATTATTTTTTAAGTAACCAGATGTTTTTTGTGGTTTTAAACTGTTCTTTATGGTCAGAACATGAGAAACACTTGCCAAACAACAGAACATTTCAGAAATCTAGAGGTAGAACATTCATGAGAATTATAATCATAAAATGTTTTTTCAACATCAAAGTATGCTTGAGTAAAATTAAGTAAAGTAAGTGTTTTAGCTGACAACATAAAAAAATAACCCCTATAGATAATCTGGCTCACAGGATGTACTCTGCGGGAATAAGCATGATTATTTGAGTTGTGCAGTGTCAGGATTGTCATTCTCTTTCCTTCTGCCATCTGCGTGTCACTGTTCTGTCTTTCTCGCTATATGAAAAGCAACCTCCGAGCTGCAACTACACACTGAAAATGGCAAGTTTTGACAAAGACACATTTCTTTTTTATGTAGTGTTTTCTTTTGTAGGGATTTAGACATTTAATGCCATGACACGCTTCCTCATGCGCATGTGTTCTACCAAAACAATACTGCTTTGCAAATGCACTGATGCTGCATCGTGCGCTCAGCACCGTCCAAGACGACGAATGTGATTTGTTTAAAGAACCAGCCAGACAGCCCAGACAACTTTTACCCCTATTCCAGAATGGTAGTGGATGCCAACTATCTAATGAAGTGTGGAGATCTGGATATGCGGTCTGGCTATGCGAGACTACCCTAAAGACAACAGAAACATTTATATTATCGTAAAATGGAATATTAGGGTCATAATATTACGAGAAAAAAGTCATACTACTTTGAGAAATAATTTTTTTTCCCCACAATATTATAACTTTTATATCTGCAACATGGCCCTTATACTCACCTGGATTTAACTAAGCCAATTTGTAAGAGCCTTCCACTGGATAATTACTGCACTGGCAACAAGTTATTTAACCCTAACTGATGTAGTGAGTAGCTTAAACAAGCTTAAACAACAATGACAGAAGACATCCTGTGGTCGTGGAAACGATGTTTCAGAAGGGTCAAATTATTGCCCTGCATCAAGCAAAGAAAACAACTAAGGAGATGCTGAAACTACTGAAATTGGGTTAAGAACTGTCCAATGCATTATTAAAACCTGGAAGCATAGTGGTGAACCATCATCTTCGAGGAATTAATGTTGTTGGAAAAAACCTTGAATGATCATGATCGTGATCACTTAAATGTTTGGTGAAATCAATTTGTAAAAAACCAACGGAACTCATGGCTGTGTTTAACAGTGAAAGTTAGAGCATTTCCACACACATAATGTGACGATAACTCAAGGAATTGAGACTAAACAGCCGTGTAGCCTTAAGAAAACCACTTATCAGCGAGGGAGCATAAATACTGGACTCTAGAACAATGGAAAAATGTCATGTGGTCTGATGAGTCCAGATTGACCCCTTTCCAGTGCGATGGGTGCATCAGGGTGAAGAAGGGTGCCTACTGTACAAGCCTACGGTGGCAGTGTTATGATCTGGGGTTGCTTCAGTTGGTCGGGTCTAGGTTCAGCAACATTATGTGTCCAAACAATGAGGTCAGCTGACGACCTGAATGTACCGAATGACCAGGTTTTTACATCAATGTATTTTTTTCTGCCCTGATGGCATGGGCATATTCCAAGATGACAATGCCAGGATTCATCAGGCTCAAATTTTGAAAGAGTGGTTCAGGGAGTACAAGACCTCATTTTCGCTCAGGATTGGCCACCACAGAGTCCAGACTTGAACCCCATTGAAAATCTTTGGAATTGTGCTGGAGAAGTCTTTACACAATGGTCTGACTCTCCCACGATCAATACAAGATCTTGATGGAAAAATTAATGCAACTCTGGACGGAAAATAAATGTTGTGACCTTGCATAAGCTCATCAAAAGGATACCATGGGGAATGTGTGCTGTAGTCAAAGCTGAAGGTGGTCCAAAGCAATATTAGAGTGTGTGACTTTTTTGGGCCAGGCAGTGCAATTTAAAAATAAAAAATTTTATCGCAATAATTATCAAATTATTGTCTTATCGCCCAGCTCTATTTAGCCGTTGCTAGATTACAGGAGTCCCGATTTTTGTTGTGGAAATTAATTTTCAAGATTTTTCTTTCATTTGAGGTTATACAACGGGAACCCTGTAGGGCAGCAGTTTGGGCCAAAATGTGCTCGTGGAGACCGCATCGGCTGTGGAATTCACTCAGAAAATATTGAAGCAGGGGTTACAACAGTCTTTTTCACCAAAAATGGCAAAGAGGTCAGTGTTTTGAGCTTGTTATTCATTATTTCACACACAAATGATCACTTTATAGTTTATAGTAATTTAGTTGGTCTTTCTATAAATACAGCGTCTGTTTCCTTACATCCAGGTAGGTTCAGTAGAGGTTCCTGTGTCAGCAGAAGGGCTCTTTCCTGCTGTAGGGATGCACTCCATGGGGGAGGAGGTGAGAGTTGACCTGCAGGCTGAGTGGTTCCTGGAGGAAGATGATAGTATGATGATGGTGGACAGCCATGAAGATGACTGGGGACGGCTTTATGACGTCAGAGTGAGCGGCACGGTAAGAAATAAGAAGCCACAAAAATATGTGGCAATTTTGAATTCTTTTCAAGTGTCAGATGAATCAGTGTCAATTACATTTTTCTGCATTTGGGACAGATATGGGGTGACTTATTTGTTGTAGCTTAGGACAAAGAGCTGAAGTATGGCGGAGTAAATTTCAATGATGATTACCTTTCGATCTACTTATTGTGTGATTGCTAATCTAAACTGGCTGATAATAGATCCCACTTCAGGGATTCCATGTTCGAATTTTTATTTTAAATTAATATGTGGATATTTTAAAATTAGCCATTTAGCCTATAAGAAATGAAAGATGATGTGAGATTAAGTCTGACCAGAGACTAAATATAAACATTCACTTATGTGAAAATGACGTGCAAACATATCTTAATCACATTTCATATGGTTGTAAGATAGTTAAAATAGTTTTTCAGTTTGCTAATGTTAATCTTTTTTCTAGTTCTGATTTAGAATAGTCTAAACTGTCCCATCACTAGGCTTTGGAAATCTCTCTTTGATGTGGTTCAAAGACACAATCACTTAAATATGAATTATTTAGTATCAGTCATTGTTTGATCTTGCCGTGACTGGATTTGGGTCACTTTCATATTGCTTCATGACATCAGCTGAAGGGATTTTCCTCTAAGTTCTGTAGACATCAGGTTCAGTAACAAGATAAAAAGCAGATTCGCAGTGAAGACACAGAGTCTGTTGTCTGTCATTCTCTCTGAGCTACATCAGAGTTAAAGATTATGCAACAGGTTGGCAAATCAACCTGCAAAGCTCAGGCGCACAAGTAGTGAAAACACACCAGTGTGTTTTTGTCTACAGGGCTCAGCTGTAGAGATTTTACTTGTACAAAGCACCTGCCTTGCCTTTTGTTGACAGATATGACAGAATGGTGCCACGTTGTAATTGTTTTAATTGCAGCTTGTGCTATTATACCCCAATTACACCTAATAAGTGATAATTAAGCCTATTTTTTAGAACATGTTACTTTGGCTTTTCACATTTTTTCTGTCTCAAATACACGCCCATGCCCATGCATACAACAATGGAGGCTGCAGAAATCTGTTTTTGGCCACTAGAGGAGAGTGGCACATTCGTTAGATTGTTGCGTCATAATAAAGTCAAAAGGTGCTGTTTTTATTCACATTTTCAATTTGTGCATAATAAAACCTGAGTGGAAACGCTCATAACTCGAAAAACCTCAAAATATTGCTAAATAATTTTTATACTTGGGAGACTTGGAAAAGTTGGTGAATCGATAAAAGTTAATGTGAAAAAGTGCAATGGAAACAAATGGGGAAACGGCAATGAAATGCCGCCATGTATGAAGAGCTGCAGAAACAAATGTCAGACAAAGGCTTTGACAAAACTTGGCAAGTTTTGGCGAAAGTAAGTGAAAGAGTTTGAAACAACATTATATAATCCAGACCAGCGGTTCAGTTTGGGGGGGCAAAAGCTAAAGCCAACTTAAGGTTTTGTGACAAAATACCTCTTACTCCTCAATCCACAGTACAGGTAGTTTGTTACTGTACGAAACACTATCTAACTGGCAAAGTTTTGAAGCTGCAGTGCTTGATAGTTTGTTGGCATCATTGAGCAAAAATTCCAAAATTACCTTTCAGCATATTGTAATTCAAGTGCTTTGAGAGGAAACAAGAAGTCTACCAACTTCTGTGGACTGTGTTTTTGGGCTGTAGAAAAACTACCCCGTGATGCAGACTTTGGCTAATCACAGGTGTTTTCAGACAGGTGTTTTAAATGTGTGATTGACAGCTGTAATTACCCATTACTGTTAATATTTCCTCAGATGCGATTCTGCTTCTCTACTCTGTGACTCATCATGGAAGCTTGGAAAAGAGTTTTCTCTTTTCCACATGAAACGGCGTCAGGTCATCTATATTTATATTTATTCTTTTGATTTGGATCAAGAGGAGAGAGCTGCAGAACTTTCAAATTCTATTGTTTTTCCCCTGATTTTGGCTCCTGGAGCTTTAAACCATGATGATGATGATGATGATGATGATGACGTTAACATTTGTGATGCATTTGGATGGAAACCCATATAGTCTCAGGATCTGGTTGCTCTACTGAGAGATAAAGACTTGTTTTTATGAAAAATATAGCGTTTAGGTGTTCTTTTGTTGGTTGTACACTCATTTGGTAGTATTTTGATGAAAAGACTGAAGTCATTAGTGAATTGATCCTTTGAACAAAGATCATCTGTGAAGCCAAAGCCTGATACAGTACCTTACTCCTCAGTCTCTCTGACCTCTATAGTTAACTACAACTGTTAAAAACATGTTGGTGAGCAACACTGTTGCAAAGGATGTGATATCATACATACACTGTCCTGCTGCTGCCGCCAGTACTCCCCACACCAAATGTGTATGTGCCTTGGCTCTTTAAAGATACTACAAATGAACAGTTTGTGAAGATATGCGTCTCCAGTTGTAACCAATGGGCTTTGGATGAAGTGCTACTGATGGGATCAGGAAGGTGGGAGGTGTTTGTAGAAGAAGTACGGCATTGTTGGCTTCATGGGATTAGCTGACAACAGAAAAAATGTAGAATAATACCAGTCTTATCCTTAAATATGTTATATAGATTTGCTTTTTAATTGAAATTACATTGTGCATGAGGGCTACTTTGCTCTGTCGGTGGTAGGTTCAGGGCTATTCTCTCAGACACAGACTAAGATATGATTCAGGTACTTGGTATTAGCCAGCTGAATGGCACGCACTGTTGGAAACAGCTGTTTGATCAGAGGCATCGTTGCTATATTCCCACCAGTTTTAGTGAACTGTAACTCCTTTGTCCTGTGTTAAGGTGTAAGCTCTCATCACCCTCTCCTCCAACTTCAAAAAGTAACCACAAGACTGCAGTCAGGTTTCTCATTGACACAAGCGAGATGAAGGCTGTGTGTGTGGGTCCTGTATGTGGTTGTGTGATAAACGTGTCTGTCCACAGTGACACACAATGGTCGGCCACACATAAGCAAAGGCCATCATCTTTTTTGAAGGCACACAAAGGTCATAAAAGCAGGGCATTGTGGGTGAGAAGGATGATTCAGCCGGCAGATTTTCTCTATGTCTTTCTGTCCGTCTCACACTCTCTGTTTTTCTGGACTGAGGAGTGGCAATGGCACGAAAAGTGTTGATGGAGCCAACTGCCTGGCGGTCCACCAGGTTGTAAAAATTCAATAAGTGGAGTAACGGGACTCTAAGGAATCTTTTACTCTTTCTCATGTGGTTGGAGGTTTTAACAGCTGGGGTGCTGATCTGCTATGCACTCCAGCAGCGATTTCTTTCTTTTACTTTTTCTCTTTTTCTTTTCAGTTTCCTCTTATGAGTAAGCCACCATTAGACTTACGCTCCAGTAAGCGGGTGATAATATTCCGACTGATAAGACTGTCAAGTTTTGACAAGTACAAGGATTCGGTGTAAACACTGAAGACAGGGAAAGGGTGTGGGACAAAGCGGTAACAGTAGCTGTTTCCTGGATTGACAGAGAAAGTTTGGTTTGGTGAGAAACAAAAAAAGAAAAGGAAAGTGTTGAGGAAATGAGAAGATATTAGGACACAGAGAAAGTGGAGGAAGGGAAAGAAAAAGGTTTGTTTTGAATGTTAGAAATTTTTGAGTAGCAGGATTATTATGAGACAAATTTTGCTTTAACGGCAGAATAATATGTCAGCCACAGGGTGGTCTCACTTAATCTCTTTGTTGTTTTTGACTTGTAATTCACTTCATTGTGTGGTTTTAACCAATACTGAACCTGCCTCAGTTTGCCTCAACTTTTCCAAAGTGTCTATTTTGAATCTTTCAGAAGTCTGCTCTCCTCTCCAGTTTACTCCATCCAAACTAAACTCCTATGCATTTGAATAGCTCTTTACTTCTCAAGGCCGTAGCCATGATGTATACTTTCAGAGGCATGGAAATATTTTTTTCTATTTTCTCACATGTGGCTACGCAACAGATATTTCCAGCCTTAGTTGTTTCCGTTGACTTACGGATCATTCAGTTGACATAGCTGGATTACACCTTTCTAGCTTTCTAGTGGTTTGTTGTCTCCAGCAGCACCGCTCTAACATCGGTCAAAACAGTGGAATATTTTTTACAGGTTGCTATTTGATAAGTGTGGATAATCACTGTCCTTGATGATAGCTGTTCTTACTGATTGTTAAGAGATGGGGAACAGGTAGACGGAAAAGATTCCTGCAAGATAAATGACTTTTCTGACTGGTATGCTTTTGAAGAGGCGGTATTGAGGAGTACAAAGCCGCAGAATGCATAGAGTACAATGGTGACCGTAGTGACTTGTCTGCAGCTAAGACTTTGCCTTTGTGAACTGTTTACATTACAGTCAGGGGGACGGCCCCTCCTGTTTAGATAGGTGGGTTTCTGATCTTAGATTTCTCCCCACCATCTTCATGCCTACCTTGTCGTCTGCTCTATATTATCCACATCTATATTTGCATGTTATATAACTCTCTTTTATTATTCCTCTACTACATTGTTATCAACAAATCTTCACCATTATCCTTGAAACTTTGTCATGTAAACATTTAAGGGTTCTTTTTCTCTCTGGCCTCCTTCATTTCATATTGATTATCTTTTATTTGTTCTGCTTTTACTTGTAACTTTTAATGACTCATCTGAGGGGCATTCGTTCATGGTAATGAATGATTTTCCCTCTAGGTTGTATTTGAGTGGAAAACTGAAGTAAAAGGAATGAATTTTAATTTAATAGCCGTGCTCTTGCTCTCTCTGTTTTTCTAAAGAGTGACTCTTTATACTCAATATGTAAAATATAATTGTTAACTTGTGACGCTGGCCGAATAACACACATCTTCCACTACTGACTTTAAATAGTCACATCTCATACATTTCTTCTAAAAGTGAACAGTATGGAGAATAGCAATATAATGAACATATAATGACCAGATGACAACGTTACAGGACACGTGCAGTTATATTGTTTTGAGACTTTTTATCCAGCATCTGAAAAGAATTTATGGATGATTGCCTAATCGATCATTTTCCTGAAGTCTAAAAATTCAAAGGTTAAAGTTATTATAATGATATTGCTAAACGTTAATAATATTGTGCTTTATTTAGCATGTGTAAAACTGGCAGCCAGTGAGATGTGATTTATCCATTATCAGTATGTATCAATACAGGCAAAAGACTGAATTAAACAATCATGAATAAACTGGACATGGTTGTATGAACTGATTATTCCACGAGAGTATAATGCCAAGAAAATTCAAATTAAATTGGATGAGTTTTGCTGCGTTTATGTCACAGATTGAAAGAGCAGATTGACAAACATTAAACATAAAGTTTCAAAGCATTTTTGCTTGTATATGAACACAGTTGAAGTGATGTAAAAGCAAACAAGTAAGCACATTTTATATAGTTTTTTTTTTTTTTTAAGTTTTCAAAGCATATCAACCTCCCATATCAAACAATGCTTTTCTTTATCTACGCTCATTAACTCCAAAAATTCCAGCAGGTCACTTGTGATAGACCATTCACAGGTTATTAGTTTTTATGAATGGTCCCTAAAAACAACAATCTTACTGTAAATCTTGATTATTTGTGAACTGAAAGAGTGATCGTAGCTGTGCCTTGTATGTATGTAGAGAAGCATGTCACTCTCAGCAAAAGTACATTTTCTTTGCTTTGGTACACTCCCACCCAGAGCAATGCAATTTGTAGTACCTTCTAAACCCTTCTAACTTTTGTGCACTTAAGTAAAACTTTATTATGAAAACTTGGAAAATTACATCCAGTTAAAGTATTAAAAGTTTGTAAGAGCTTTAAACATTGCGCTCCGGTGCAGTGCCCCGCTGGGTGTGGTTGTAAGACCTCACCCAACCAAATCTGGTGACAATGGGTGTGGTCAGAGGTTTAACAGATTGTTAACCAGTAGAGGTCAGTGCAGCAAATATTATTCTCCATATAAAGTCGAATGTGTAATGGAGCTACTCTTTAAAAACAAAAACCAAATAAGTTTTAATCAAACCTCTTAAAGCTCAGAGTCTGAGCTGTTTTGACAAATAAAGCCATCAGCGTTGTTCATAAAGCTATCATTCATCTGTTGACTTAAGACTTTAAAGCTTTTGTTGAAGGCTAATAAATTTAATGTTTTTGTGTCCTGACTTTGGGATTTGTATATGATTACTTAACCTACAGTACATACATTAAATGATTTATTATTTCTGCCATTGTCATGACTGGCAGTGAAAGGTGTCTTAGGCAAACAGTGCCTTTGGTAATAATCCACATGAGTAATGGATTTTTTCCCCTTTTATATATTGTTTGCCACCATGCTTCTGCTCCGCTGTTTTTCTTTCTGGAGACATTTGGCTGGCTCTCCACTGCGTACGTGCGACTCAGTGCAAACACGAGCCTCCAATCCTCTGCCTCCTGTTGTCACAGCAGTCGCTGTGCCCACCAACTTAATCCCCTCAGCTGCGGATGAGCGGGCCGACAAGTAAGTGGACAGCACCTGAGTCTGCAGTTATCAGTTTTCCCAAGTGTACCGCACTCTCTCTCAGCCCGTATCTCACGTTCACAACCTCCCCTCTCCTCCATCACTCTCCTCCACGGGTAGATTAAAACTCTTATAGATGCGTGTATCATCAATCTATCACAACTCTTTGGTATGTTTTGTGCTATATTTACTTTCACCTGCACAAGCGTTAGAACATTTTTTTATGCTGACTTTTTGTTTTTTAGTTTTGTTTAGTTTCAGTCTTTGTCAAGATGGTAATAATCATCATTGCTAAGTTCCTCGTTGTACCTTTTCCAGTTGCCAGAGCCAGCTGTAGTACCAACGCCCCTCTAAGGTTGCCTGCTTCCTTCCTTCCTTCCTCTTTGAACAATAGTCATGAATCCCAACATGACACTGCTCTTGGATGAAAGTTCACAACTTTCCCATCAAGTTGTTGTGGTTGCAACCTCCCAGACCGAGCAGTGGCACCATCACTGTTGCCTCCAGCTCTTTGAACCGAACAGCGTGAGAAAAAAGGAAACTATGTATAACTGAATCTGAAAGAGTTCGACAGACCTGAAGCCTGGCTAGTTATGCCAGACTTCACACAAGATCACCAGACTAAAAACTGTGCTTTATCTGCATCTGTGCTCTAGTTGTTTTCTTCTTCTCCTTTACTGAAATTCTCCACTTCTGGCGAGAGAGCTTGTTGTGTTTTATTTCTCTCCTTTTTTCCTCACCATTCTACCCACTGACATTGTTATGTAACCTCTACATTTATGTTTAAATGAAAATAAAATCACATATTTAACATAGGGCTCATTGTTTGCCTTACAGGAAGCAGAGAAAATGCAGAGATAGTGTTATTTGACTCTTGGCTCTTTCTGTGCATGTTATTTACCAAGAACTACTAAATTTATGGTGTAATAAATAGATATTCTTAGCTAGGGGGAGGCGCAGTAGTGTACCAGTAGTGGCTACAAACTGCAGGACCCCATCTTTGACTCCTGGTCCGGTTCACCCCTGTTGCATGTTATTTTCTATCATCTTTCTGCTCTTGTTTCCTGTCCTCTAACTAATAGAAGCAAACATGACCAAAAACAAATATTTGAAAAGAAAATTCCCTCATTTGAACTATGGCTTTGGTAAATGTAAGCTTCCTTACTTGAAGAGTGAGTATTTCTATGCCTCATCACTAGATTATTCTGGACTGCAAAATGCATCTGGAAGGCAGTCATCCAGGAACTGACTTCATTCGCTGCTATTGAATCAGGTGTTAAATAGTCACGTTGTGAATGCAGATGTGACCTGTGTTTTCATAGTAGAAAACCTAGCCTTTTGTGTTTCTTTCTTGGCGATTTCAGCTATACCAAATTTGGGGCTGGAAACTATTTGTAAGGCTGAGTCTCTGGATAATAGTATTAACTTGGATCGTTGAGCATTGTTGTTTAACACCTTCTTCATCCCTCTGAATAGTGCACTTGTTTCATCTAGCATTAACATACAACACTGATTTGGCACTGTGAAGTGTAACAATTGTGAATTCATTATTTTATACCTATATGTAATGCCATCTTTTCACAGTGTTCCCTCTCCGGTACTATTTAGCTCTCACCAGGTGTGGCAGCCTTCCTGTAAAACTAACTTTTTACAACTTTGTCCATATAAATCAGTGGTGGCGGCAATACATGCTGGCATCCGAGCCTCAAGTTAATTTGGGCAACATCTTCCCAGCAGAGCTAATGGTGATAATAAATGGAGTGTATTAAAAAGTGATGAAACCTCCACATGGCCAGTGAGTGATGAGATGTCAGTGAAGGGCAACAGTGTGGGTCCTTGGCTCTTAAAGGTTTCAGCGGAAATCTCAATAGCGATTAATTGATTAAACCCGCAAAGTGGCTGCATAGCTCTAATGTTAGCAGGCATTGTTATGTGAAATAACATGTGTTGGCTGTAGTGTTCGAAAATGCAATTGGCTCAAGGTAGTCATTTGCTTTCTTGCAGAATTTTAAATACAGAGTTGCTGTTGCTGGAGGTGGAGATGTTGCCTGGAGGCATGCTGCATGCGTCCAGGCTAAAATCATCTTGTCTCCAAACTGTAAATACTTGTTCACCGAACGCTGTGTCAGTGCGACGGAAATTACAGGTTGTGTTTTGATTTGTATATTGTTTTGTTGCCGAGCGCTTCTTTGAACTTCCTAATGCGGTTTGTCTCTCATCAAGTTTTAGCAACATCATACTACTTGTTACACGCTTAAACAAGATAGTTAAATTTCTTTAATGAGTGATTGATTTGTCTTGCATATTTTTTGTGTGCTTTTTTTTATGAGCATGTGCTCCTTCAAAAACACCTAAAAAAAATACAGTAAATTATGTTTACGCTTTTACATGTTAACAACTGTCGAATTTTTAAAGGGGCTATTTGTAATAATTTTGGTTAAAATTAAACTAAGTAAAACTAACTGTGTGACACAATAACAGCTTTGACAAAATGTTGACCAGCTAGCCCGTCCCATCTCATAATGTCATTTTGTCCTTCAAGAGGTGTAGTGAGTCACTGTAGCATCCAGTCAGTCCTCAGTCCAACATGAGAAGAAGAAGTGGTGCTCCTCAGAGAGCGTATTCTAACCTATTGCTGATCATGTGGGAGGACTGGTAGTCTCTGAGAGAAGCAGAAATGCAACAATGGCTGAAGCTCTTGCCAAGCAACCGTCATCATCACCACGTGCTCCAGACAAGAAACCATATTTACCTGCTAAGAAAGGAAGTGACTGACCGAAGAATTTTGGGAGGGGTGGACACCAGTACCACAACTTTCTGGTAAAATGCTGCCCCCCTCTGTTGATAGTTGGAGGCTTTTTGAGGCTTAATCTTGTATGTTTTGTAAGTTTTGTTCTAGTAATTTGTTACTCAAAGTCCCCACTGAATGACTAGTCATTTGTTCTTGTGCATGTTTATGTGTTTCCTGTAAAAACGGGAATCTAGGGAGGCCGCCCCTTCCCCAGAATCCCAGTCTGCTCTGATTGGACAACTCCACCTGTGGAGTAACAACCCATATCAACCCTTTGCCGGCCCATAACTACTTGATAGCTCATAGGAAGTTAAACTTTCCCGGAAATGATGAACTCCAATATACCCTTAAGAATACAAAAAAAACCCACATTTTTGTCATAGTTGGACCAGATACTGGCATGTAGCTGACGTGTAATACAAGACATCATATATAAACACTTTTGATACATTGGGATTTTAAGCACTAGTTGATGAATTCAGAACAAATATCACCTTTTAGCCCATTAAAGGCAACAGTGATAGAGTAGCTATAACCAGCTGTGGCACTATGGTGGTGGTTTTCCATCTATCAGGATATTCCTCTTGGTTGCTGTATGCACGAAAATGTGACTGATGGACAAGTCATATTTCGCTACTGGAGGGCATCCAACCCAAGTGAGAGATGAATTAGAGCAGCCTCTGTTCCAAGGACAAGGCCAGCTAATATATTTTCCAAATTAAAGTGGCACATTTGGCCCAGAACATTCAGATTTTTATGTCAATATTTTAGTTTTAAGGGTGAAAAAAAGACTAAAGGAGAAATGCACAGAATCAGCTGATGAAACAAAGTGAACAATAGAAAATTGGACATACGCAAAGAAGCAAAAACAAGAAAAAGCTTAAGAACAGAAAGATAAATGCTGACAAAATTTCAAATAAAAGCCCAGGTATGTGGACTCAATTCTCTAGTCCTTCTGCAGTCCGAGTTTAATTGACCCACTTTACACATGCAAAGAATAGGTCAGTTAATTTCAGTTTCACCTTTCTTTTAGTTCCCCCATTAGGTATGACAGGAAACTGGCAGGACCACTCTCTGTTGGGTGTTACATCTGTTTCCCAGGCAGCAGCTCAACAAAACACAGCCTTGCACACCACCATCACCACTCACTCAGAATTAAAGGAGCGGGAGAGAAAGAGAGAGATTGTCAGCTATCTCAGTGAGGCATGCTTTGCTCAAGGCAACATCTCTCTTTTTCTGCCCTCTCTTCTCTCTCTTCCTCCTATTAGTCAGCAGCGAGGAGCAGAAAAAGGTGTGACAGAGTGCTCATTGCATCGAAACGCCTTCCTCCACTTCCAAAAGAGAGAACAGCAGCTGTCCAGGCATGAAAGTGGAGTAGGTTAAGGAGACACAAGAACACACATGAAAAGGGCAGTCCCTAACAAAGAAGGCGGAGGCCACTGATGAGGTCTCTCTGTGCCATTCTGATAGTTATCCATGTCAATAGTTATTTCAGAGAGTAGCCTACCATTTCAAAAAAATAAAAACTAAATGCACTATAGAGAAATGTGGCTTTGTTTGCCGGAAAGTGAGGAAATTACCTTTTCTCTGAAAGTGTAAAATTGCATTGCAACAGCTTTTTGCAACAGGACACCAGGGAGAAGTTGTTCATGCACCAATACTCACTATGACGAATAATTCAAATGTTGCTCTTTTACTCCCACGCTGTTAGTCATTTTACATTTTAGTAGTATAAAATGATCAAGGATTTCTGTATGGTTTTATAGAATTACTTAATTTTAAACTTCTGCTGCCAAGGTTGAAAAGCATTTTCATTGCTGTTGAAATAGTCACAAATGGGCCTTGACCACAAAATGCACCCAGAGTATTCCTGCTTTATGCAACCAGACTGACAACTTGTAGCAGAATAAACGCAGGATTGACATTCTCCTTCCTGCAGCTATCTGTGTGTTACCATTTTGAAAATCCTTGCTATGTGAAAGAACAACAACCTCCGAGCTGAAAATGGCAAGTTATGACAGACACTCGTCTTTTTATGTGGCGTTTTCATTTGTAGGAATTTAGTCATTTCAGTACCACAGTGTGCTTCCTCATGTGCACGTGTTCCACCAAAACAATTTCTCTCCCGACACTATTTTGCAAAGGCGCTGTCACTGCATCCTGCTCTAAACGCCGTCCAAGATGACTGTGATTTGTTTAAAGAACTAGACAAACAACCCAGAGAGTTTTTACCCTGTTCCAGAATGATAACGGATGATGCCAGACCTATCTCCAGAACTGGCACAGGCATTCGATTTATAATTCTGTTTTGGTATCTCCGTCTGTGTTTAGGTTTTCACTTTGTACATCTGCCTCGAAAAG
>JAPQRN010000025.1:4693354-4711147 GCA_037367275.1 Coranthus polyacanthus | reverse complement strand
AGGCATTCGATTTATAATTCTGTTTTGGTATCTCCGTCTGTGTTTAGGTTTTCACTTTGTACATCTGCCTCGAAAAGTACAATATCGTAATTGTTTGGTACAGAAACAAATCCAGTATCTTCATTTGTATTGATTGTTTTCCTCCTTACAGCAATACTGCATATGTTTATCTACAACTTTCCCTCTGTTATTGTTTTTGTGGTACTTAATCTTGTGTAATATATAGCTACCTCAAATACTGTTCTGAGCAACCACTTTAATCTATCATCAAGCCCAGAGCCTGAAATAAAACTTTTGACTGCCTCAGCTGCATTTCTCAGTTATTCGCAGTTTGATGGATCACTAAGCAACAGAGAATAACAAAGAGGGAAAATGGTAATAACTTAATTGACACACTTGACTTTTTTTGACGTGGATGTTGAATAGCAGTTCCCACCAGGTGTGTCCTTCAAGTGGCTGGATAGTGAAGCGCTGCACACCCAGGTGGTGTTACACACACATACGCACGTGCACACAAAGGCTTAACACAGAAGTAATTTTGTCCACCCCCACCTCGTCTGTCATCCTAGCCTTTCAAAACCGGGGGTGTTCGCATGGAAACACTTCTCAGCCTAAAGGCTTTGTGGTTGCCTAGCTGCCCACCTACTCACCTGTACCCGCCCATCTTCACCTGTTTGGATGCCTAAGTCTGAAAAAGACCTAAAATTAATTGCATTATCATTGTGTACTGTGTGTGCAATCTTAAGTGGCTGTTGATACTTGTAGGATAGTCACTGGGCGGGTCAGTGAGGGTTTCACTGGGTTTGAAAGTGTCAATCTGTTAAAGAGCCCACTCATTTAGGATGCACTTGAAAAAGTGAGTTGCGTCATTTGCCTCTGGAACAACAGTGGGCTCAGGATCCTGTCCAAGCTTGATCTGCTGTGTTTCACATTTGTCTTCATCTCAAGTTTCCCCACTAAAGAGACTCATCCCTATCGACCCAACATGAACATTGTCATGTTGAATCATAGACTGCGATCTTGGTTATTGTCTTTCTATAGTTGGCTGTTGAATTTATTTGGATGAGTCTGCATCTTACTATATTTACATTTAATTAGTTGCTTTTTATTTTTATTTCCTAACTTACTAACCTCCATCCTTTTTTCATTTCCCTCTGTTTACCCCTCCCTCAGCTCTTGGAGTATGTTGGTAAAGGAAAGAGCATCATGGATGTGGGTTTGGCCCAGGCCCGCCAGCCACTCACCACCCGCTGCCATTACTATGAAGTGGAGATTGTTGATGCTGGGGAGAAGTGCTACATTGCCCTGGGCCTGGCAAGACGGGTGAGCTCTCAAATTTTGCCAGCCTCTCACACCTACACTTAACAGAGACGCACCAGTCTGACTTAATGGACATGGACCACATGAATTACCTCCACTGGCTGACTCTTGCCTTCTGTTTTGTTTTGTTATGTTTTCCCTAGTATTGCATAGCCAGACCTAACTTCATATTTTGTTTTCGTGCTGTGCTAGTGTTGGAGAAAGGTCTGGCTGAACCCACTATCATTCTGGCATAGGGGACAATCTCTCTGGTTTGTTTGTATTTCTTTAAACCAGTCACAGTTGTCTTGGGTGGTGCTAAACCAAGGATACAGCCCATGGCATTAAAATGCCTGAATTTGTGCAAAGGAAAATGAGGTGGAGGAGGTTGTTGTAGTGTCATGCAGTAACGTGGGACTTTGAACACAAAATGTGCAGATAACAGAAGGGTCGGAGAATGCTAACTAAAATAGTTGGCCAATGGCTGGCTTATTCCAACAGACTTAACTTCCTGTGAGTCAGACTACGTTCACCCCTCTAGTCCCCTTGTTGAACTAAAAACATGTTAATGATGGAAAAATCTGCCAAAAAACTGAACATTGTCATCTTGGCCCACATGAAGAAACTGTTATCCCCCAAATGCCCCATCCAGATTGTCTGAACACATGCATTCAAATTTCAGTGCATGGTAAGAAGATGAGTGGTGGCCAATTAGAGTCTACATAGTAAACATATCAGTAGATGAGATTTTCCAGCATCCTGGCCTTTCTGAGTCTAATGGCCTGCTTTGAGTTGATGAAACGCTTTTGCGAGGAAAATACAATTAGAAAAATTTTAACACTTCGCATTTTAGCCCTCATTTCTTTTTCCAAAGAATGCACATGCGGTTCCCATTTTGGCGCTGCAGTTCTGAAAGGGCCTATTACCTGCTTTGAAGAAAAAAAACAAAGACATACAGACATACCTGTTAATGTCTGGACACTGACAGAGGCTGATGCACATTAAGAGACGCAAATAGTGAATGAAACAGTGTTTAAATGTAAGACCTTTTGTAATTTAGAAGCAGTGGTTGTGTAGGATCCTGCCTCCTTTTTCACCAGGGCATTTTGAATTCTCACTAAACATATAAAAGACAGGATTAAACTTGTATGCTCTCTGATAGATGGATTCTTTCACAAGGCTATTTTCCCATTATTATTCTTTTAACTTGGGAACTATTTTTTAAACCCTGTGAGTTTATGATTTGTGAAATATTTGCACCCTGTAAGCTCAGCCTCGAAAGTGTTATGAATGTGAAATATTAGTGACTGCTAAAGCCAAGGCCTGTGGAGAGCTGCCAAGACCTGAAGGGAGCTGCCAGCACTGTCTCTCCCAGGGTCAAAACTCTGCTCCTTTTAATAACAAAAATAAAAGATGAAACTTGTACAAAACTGTCCCCCTGCTGAAGCAGCATTGCCCCTATCTCCTTCTTACAGCTTTCAGTCACATACTACAAGCCTTCAATGTATTTTCTGCAAAGACCCATACATTTTTTTTTCCTAGTAAATCCTCATATGGTGCTTAACAATAGTACATACATGTTCTCCCACAGTGAGGGAGTGGTGATAACTCCAGTCCTATTACCTCCTCAGAGTTGCTTTTTTCTTTTCCTTTTCTTTCTGTATCTGGGTTTCATTATAAAGACATTAAGCTTAAGTCCAGGAGAGGTGATAAAGCAGCAAATTGAAGGCCTTGGGTAATGACTATTTACTCAACAGCAGGTTTGCATGCTGGTCTTGTTCATGTCACATCCTCTTTTTAGAAAGTCGTCTTGAACATAAACACAAATCCTGTCATTAATGCTCTGCAGACTTCTGGTTCAGGTTTGTTTTTGTGTTCGCTGCTGACTGCATGCTCTCCTCTCCTCGGTCTTCATTGTTTTTCTTTTTACAAATCTCTAAGGCCCTGTTCAGACCTGGCATTAACATGTGTTTTTCGTGGTCTGATCACAATTGGACAGCTGTAATGTGAGGTGTAAGGGATGCATTGAGATCCAGTCACTCAGACCTCAAACGGAGGTGGTCTGATTTGTGTGAACACAAATAGAGAAGTAAATAATCATTTAATATGAAAGTATTTCAAAGATGTATGGAGCCCACAGAGATATATTTTGAGTGGCTCATAGGTGTAGAGCTGCCTGCGTGCATTGTAACAATGCTCCACCACTATTTATTTTTTCTCGAGTGGTACATGCTCCATTCACTGTTTGCATAATCTGGTTAAAATTCGTGAATATGTTTTAAGTGTCTTGAAGGTCCAATTATTGCTTAAGTGTGTGTCATGCATGAGAGCCAGTAAAAACAATTGATTCATAAGATCATCCCATACACTGAGTTACAGACATGAACATATTCACCTTAACTCATAAACTTAACTAGTTATCTTTAGGTAGTAAAGATAAAAAAGCAGCTAAATATCTTTTCACTCATCATTCACTCTTGAGACAGTTTCTTCATTTGTGATGCATATTTAAAGAAACATTAAAAAAACAGCCTGTTAAATCTAGGGAGCTTGTGCTCCATCCAAAATGCCTGCAGGAAATAAAAGCTTGCGCTACTTTTAGGTTATTAGATGAGCTTATTTATTTGCATATTGAGCTGGGACGTGAGATCCGATCACAAGCGATCACTTGATCACTGCATTCTAATGCCAGGTGTGAATGAGCAGAGCACACTTGTGATGGCTTATGAAAAACACATGTTAACAGCAGGTCTAAACAAGTCTCCAACAGTCCTTCCTATCCTAACATGTGCAGAAAAAACATTTATCATGTTTTAAAATTGTGCCCCAGTTTATTTTATATTGCCATTCCTCTGAGCTTTCTTTTAATTCTGATCAGTGGGGCAGTTGTGGCTCATGACGTAGAGCAGGTTGTCCACAAACCAGAAAGGTTGGCTCCTCTAAATATGTAGAAGTGTCCTTGGGTAAGACACTAAACCCCACGTCGTGCCCGGTGGCTGTGATTGTGTGTACGATTGGGTGAAAGAGTCACATTGTAAAGTGCTTTGAGTACCACTAAGCTAGAAAAGCACTACATAAAAAAATGCAGTCCAAACCGTCTACAGTTCTGAAGATGCCAAGCCACGGGCAAATGTATATAAAATGATGTAGAAGACACCTAGAATATTTTTATTTGATACCGCAGTAGTTGCATATAAACAAAATTATAGAAAAGCCAGAGTTCAAGAGGTTAAAGCCAATTTAGTTGCTTTTAAAAAGGTGGAAGTAACTGTTAGATTTTTTAATCCCCCAAGCCACTGTTGCAGGTTTCCTGTCCAACAGGGAAGTCAGAGGAATTTGTGATATGTGATAAGTTTGAATGCTTTTTTATGCAAGGTAAACATGGAGTTTTGCTAGTGTGTGTAATCTAAGATCTGTTATGACCCTGCTGCAATTCCAAGACCTGTCATGACCTCTTGCTTTCGCTCTCATACCTCTGAAGATAAGGGTCTAGATGAATGTACAGCATGCATATGCTTGGTAGCACACTTGTTTTGCATCCGGTACACACCGGTTGCTAGGGTGTGGGACAAAGCGATATCTTGGCTTAGTTATGGGGTGGAAGGGTGTAGGGGGCTGATGGGAGTGAGGGGGTCTGAGGAGGTGGGGTAGCAAGGTAGATGGGGAGGTCTGACAGCCAGGAGGTAGAAAAATCAAGGGAAGTTATTCAGAATATAAAAAAACAGGAAAACCCTCATGTCCTGAAAAACAAACAAACCCTAAAATCCTACAAAAAAAGAAAAACATTATAACCCACAGATGGAAGATCAGGAAGTGAAGAAGCATGTAGTGTTGAATGTGGAAAGAGGTCGTGTAACAGTTGTGAAGGAGGAGTGGAAAGATACTGTAGGTGGGCTAGAAGCCATCAGTGTGTGAATGAAACAGATGTTTTTTCAGTTGACCCTTGAACCTCTTTCTTTTATGACTGTTGATTTCGCAAATGCTGTCTCAGACTCATAGATTTGTGCGCCAAATACCATTTTGAGGACACTCACTGACAGAATGCAATGCAGTAGTAGCTTCAGTAGTTAAAAATTGAAACTGTTTCTCACAATGATTGCCATACAATAGCGCGTACACACAAACCTTATAGCCTGCACTCACATAAAGATAAGAAATTAAACCACTAACCCTGGAGTAGCAGTGCTTCCTCTGTCCTGGTTTGCCCTGGGAAGTGGTGCAGAGACCTGGAAACGGTTTACTTCCTCTTCCTCCTGTGACGCAGCATTCCTCCAAACCGTTTTCATTGCTTTTGAGGAAGTGTTTATTCTAAGGAGCCAGTCTTCGATAAAACAAAGACCTCGTCACTGTGCCAAGGCCTCTGATCTGGAAGGTAAAGAGCACATGGCAGCACCTTCACAAAACTGTAGGGGGACGTCCTCAGTTGAACTTTAAATGCTCCTTTTTGTCAGAATAGTTACAGAGCTACTATCCACAGCAGCTCAAAGCCGCGAACCAAATCCAGAACTAACCATTACTTAGAAAGGTCATTTTTGTGCTTGCACTTCTTTTAAGCGTCACAATTATGCAAATTAGTCTGACAGTTGATTGAAACTTGTGATCTGTGATGGGATCTCTGGCTGGACAAGATGAATTGTTGCAACTCTGGTGATTGTGAAATGACAAATTTAGTAAAACCAAAAGCAGAATGCGTTGTTGGGGACACATTTAATCAAATGGTGAGCACATTCTGTAGTAAATTCCTCTGCTCTGTATCATCTTATCTCCCATCATCTTTTCCATCACTAATTCAATAAAGGAACAAATCAGTAATTTATCAGTTTTATATTATCTAGAAAGCATTTGCATCCGCAAACTGCGATAAGCCTGCCCTAACACATTCGCACAGATCGACTGTTGTTCTGCTCACTCCAGCCACATCATGAGCTAATGTCAGCCGGTTGCTGTTATCGTGTGGGGAGCTACAGGTTTTAGCCTAATGACACGAGGTTAGACAAACAGACCTGCATTAGGTTCCTACGCAGTGTCCGCCCAACCCCTATAGGTGAGGTTGTGTGGGCACGTACAAACAAACACCAAACTTTCCCTCCCCTTTTGGCCTCTTTAACTGCACCACACACACCCATGCACTCACATCTGCGGTAATCCACAGCTTTAGTAATATTTTTAGACAGATCTGTGATATGCCAGAGTGATAGCTGCAGTCGATGATGGGTATCTACTACCTCTCTGCCCGCACCTTTCTGCTCGTTGTCTTTCAGACTTGTTTACTCTGCCACAGTGTGGAAATGCAGGCAGTTCTGATGACACCGCTGTAGCAGCTGCTCATCTGATATTGCTTTGCTGTCGACATGACACCGGTGTTTGTTGTTCTAAGATGTAGCTTGTGCTTCACTGATGGCTTCTGCAGGACAGCGGGGGTAGTGACCATGTTTGAAAAGTAGGTTAACGTAGTTTTCATAATTTATGATACCCTCCATTATTTGTTGATAGAGACGAGTGCAGATGGGATTTTTTTCCCTTACTCAAACTGAAGCACTTTGAGGCAAATTTGTGATTGCCGGTGTTTGAGTCTGTTGTGGCGACTTCTATGGAGCATAATTTGGTTCTCTGGTCCATGTCAGAGTTTTCATACCCAAACCACATCCATCCTTTTAAGTACGAGCTCCTTGTTTTTGTGTTGGCTGGTCAGAGTCTTTCTTCTGTTCAGAATTACCCACTTCTGTGTCACATTAACTCCCCTCCATTTTTGTTTGTGTTGCCTTCATGTAACTTTCCTGCCTGCATCTGTGTGGAAGAACGCAAAGCATCCTGCAAATGAGGAAAACTATAGCTATAAAGAGAGGGATTTGCAACACAATGGAATAAATGACAGAGCACGATGTGAAGTGATGGATATTTTTCAATTGTCACATGATATACACAGTAGCATCATATTGTACAGGCTTACTGTACAGTGTGTTGTCCTGCCACATCTAAAAGGTTTATAGCTGTTAAAAATGGCCACCTTTAAAAATGAGAAAAGTGAAGTCTGCCTTCAAAGATGCACTAAAACATACAAATGGAGACAAGGGCACACACTTTGTATATTTATTTAGACAAAAGCAATTCTAGTGTTGCACTTAACTGGTTAATAATCTAATTCTGTTAATAAAAAGAATACATGTAGTTTGACTGAAAGTGAAACCAAGATTGGTACAGAAAAACATCCAGTGATGTCAGGCTCTTCATTACCTGATAGCAGATACTGTAATTACTAGTTTACTTTAGAGTTGAATCCTCAGTGTGTAGAGAAGGGAGTGCCGCTTCATTTTTTTTTTCTCACTAATATACCATATTTATATGATGGATGTAGCACACTGAATACACATTTTGAATTAGAGATGATGGACACAGCAATTACCAAGAAGACGGCTATGAAAACAAGCATTTACCGGTTTGATCCATTTATCAGACGCAAGTCTGCGGTTTACATTAAAGCTCTGTAAATCCAGCACTTATTTGTTTAGCCGTGTCTAATGTTGTCTTATTTCAGTGTGTACCTCCAAATCACTGATCAGATCAGTGACTTTGGGCCATCAATCAGGGAGCAAACGCCCAGACTTTCCTCTCGTCTTGGTGGAGAAGCGGCCCACATGCCAGTCAGCCAGAGGAATCCTCAGGCTTGTGGTTGAGACGTGGGGGAAGAGGAGCAGACTTGGCAGATCAGGGTTTTCAGGCTTGGAGCGGTAGCTGCATTCCTCCATGTCTATCTGTCTTCCTCTGCTGATGTCTCACTCTGTCCTTCTCTCTCTCGCTCTCTCGCTTTCCTTCCATCCATCTCCATTTCCTGTTCCTCAAGCCCCGATGGGGTTGTCAGACAGGATAGCTGATGGTTCCCTCATGTCTTGGCCTCAAACACTGCTCTGTCTGCTTGGACCAACCAAGCTGTCTGTCTGCAGTGTGCATTTCTCTTCGTATACAGGTGCTGATAGTAATAATTTCATCAGCTATATTTCATAGTTTACTCATTTATTGCTTTTCCAAGTTCTGGATCAGTTACTGGCTTTTTGTTTGGACAAAAGCACATTCCTCTGTAATAGTGACACCTCCAAAGAGTGGCCTTTCGTTATTTTTTTTTAATATATCATCTTGGTCATTTGTGGGAATTATTTAATCAACTTGATGGTAAGAGGAAAAGAATATCCTTTTTTTTTTTAAATCTGTTGATACTAGCTTAAACAAATGCAGTTGGCTATACTGTTTTTACACCAAAAATGAGCTCATATATCTGGGTTTTCTAAATGCTGGTAAGTCCTCTAAAAATAGATCGACTCCTCTCAAAATGCCAGTAGATGAGTTTTCCTTTCGGTTTTTTCTGTGTCACATTCAACTTTACAAATGCGCTGGAAAACAGGGAACACCAGCTTCAACTCAAATCAGGACAAGCTGTCTCACGCTGCTGTCTTGACAGTGTTGCATCTTGCATATTAAGAAGAACAAAGTCACTGTTGCACCTTGTTCCTCACTGTAAAAACACAATATTGTTCCTGCCTGGCTTTTTTTCATACCACTGTCCAGAACTTCAACATGTATCATAACGTCATGAAAAGTAGCAGGTAGACTCAGTTGTTGTGTTTTCCATCATTATAAATTGGAGCTGGAGCTGAGTGGGTTGGTTAGTTAGTTACTTAGTTACTAAGCGTGACAGGATATAAACAAGAACACATTAAGAAGATGCTGCAATCAAGCAGTGAGTTACTACAGTTTTGGAGGTGCAGTGTCAAACACAAATACAAATCACTGGTCTCTACCTCTGAGTCATTCTCTGGTCTTATCTGGGAGTTGGAAAAAGACATAGAGTATACACTGTATATGTAGATACATGGTAGGTCTCCCTGAGCACAGAGAGAAGTAGTAGATGCTGACAGATTTTCAACATAGAACAGGAAACGGAAAAGAAAATCCTCAGGAACGTGTTAGCATGGGTTAAAAAAATATTAGAGCCTTATTTCAAAAATCACTGGTACACATTCAGGGCCCTGGAAAACCCCTTTTTTCAGAAGTCTGTCACAGAGTATTAACAGTTTAAAGTGTGTGTATGTGTGTGAGAGAGAGAGAGAGAGAGAGAGTTAATAACTGTGGGACTGTGAATTTGAGCTTATCTTGTGTTTTTCAGAAAGACTGCAGTTCGGACTGGGGTGTCATTGGTGTCATTCTGTTCGTTTGTTCATTCTTCAGTCTGTCCGTCACACAATGTCTGAGACATCTCACACAACGTGACTCGGTGGGATGTTGGCTCCCACTGAGTTCTCAGAATTACAGACTATAAAAATCTTAATAGATAAAACACAACAAAAGATTTACTATTTATTATTGGTTTAGATCTTTGTGAATAATGTGAAACAGATCTGTTATGGTGGTGAAGCCACAGCCAATCATCACTTAACTTAGTGGTTTTTGCTCAACTCTGCAGAGCCTTTTAATGTGCTACAACTGTACTGCCTTGCTTCACTCCCACGGCTCTCATCAGTGTCTTGTTCAGTTGCAGCAGACAGTTGCTTTCAGTGAAAAAGCTCTAAAAGCCCACGATATACTACCTGTCCAGACAATGTTAGAGTAGTGCATTACATTACATAGGAGAAAGCAATTTGATGTCTCCTGCAGAATCTTGGTTCTCCATGGTGCATCAGTCTAACAACAATTCTTTTAAAAAATGTATATTTTTGTCCACACAGGACTACCCCAGGAACAGGCACCCAGGGTGGAGTCGAGGGTCAGTGGCCTACCACGCAGGTGAGACCCCCCCCCCTCTTTCCCTCTTTTTTAATCCTTTCTAATTTCTGACATATTCTGACGCGTTTAACCCTTCAGAAAGAACATATTCCATTTGTGGTCGTGGATATTCCCCATTAAAATGAACTCAATTAATCAGATCCACTTCCTCTAAAGCTCCTCTGTGCTGCTTCCATACACAAACATCACAGGGCACCGACTCAGCTGGGCGGTAAGGTGCCTAGCACAAACAGAGATTATGCAGGTTTGTGGGCAGATAAAACACACGGTGACAGCATCAAAAAGAGAAGGATCATATCTCCATCTCTCCCCGTCTCCGTGGGAGTTTGGTGATCAAAATGTCTCTCAAACTGATGGACCAAAAAAAGACAAGAACCAAAAAGCCAAAGTTATCTTTATCTCTCTATGCTTCCACACACGTTCAGTCTTGGCTGTTTGTGACGACAACCCTGTGAACATTATCCACGGAGGCATCTGCACAAAACCCCCACAGCTCTGATGCCAGGCCTCAGCACCGCATCTCTATCAGTGCCAAGAGATTAGCTGCTGCGGTAATATCAGAGTAGCTGGAGCTACGAAGGTGGTTGTTATTACACTGTGCAATCCACAGTGCTGCTGTCACAGTCAACATCTTGTTAGTCCTTATCTGACTGAAGCAGTTAGGATCTAGCTGGGTTTTATCAGCTGTATTTTGGCCTGAAGCATCCCATTGTTAATCTTTCTCACAGGGGATTTCAGTTGCTCTTACTTTCACAAACGATTCACATGCCACAAATGTAATTTCTGTCTATGTTTTTCCACCAGAAAATGTGTATGATTTTATTTTTGGAGGACAGTTTATATGCTTTCTTCCAGCTGACCTCCAAATCAGCTATCAAAACACATTTTCTTGTTCACTCCGCACATTCCATTCATGTTTCAAGTTGATGTTTATACTCCTAAATCCCCATATCCCCATGCAGATTCCATCTATACTTAGAAAACATTAATAATAATAACAGTTGATGCTGTGCGTCCTACTGGGGTCTGTGAACGATACCTCACTGCTGAGTGACAGACGAGGCCAGTCATTCACCATGCCAGTCCCAGAGGTCTAACGCTGCGGTCTGCCTGGTTTGGCTGCCGTGCACTGGACACCGCAGAAATGTGCACGCCCCAGCACAGCTCCCATTAATCTTATTTGTTAGAGACTAAAATGATGTATGTGGTTTTCCACGCTGTGTGTATGAGGTTTGCCTTCCCATGCTTGGGTTAAGGTGCAGGCTCTGATCCAGCTTCTTAAAATCAACAGCCAAGGCCTCTTCTTCATGCCCCCCTTGCCCCTCCACGCATCCCAGATTTTCACAGAACAGCTCAGGCACCTCATGAATTGAATGCAGATGCTCTTTGGCAGAATGACAAAAAAGCAAATGCATACATAGTATTTTAAACACTGGGTCATATAACCACAGCATAAATTGCTTAAAGTAGAAGTGACTTTAGCTTAGTTACTTTGGTTTTCCTGCTCAGTGCAAGCCAAGAATGTAGCGAAGAGGTGTTTCTATGACACGTGGTGCCTCTGTTATTAACTTAATAGCTCATTTTTGTATTTGACATCAGCATCTAAAGGATCAAATGTCCACCAGACATTCTTGGCAGGCTCCAGCAATGCTGAAACTTTTTGTTACATTTTTATCTTAAAAATGCCCCGTGCTGTTCTTCAGTGCTCTTTACGTGTTTATGTTCTTATTATTAGCTTTCAGGAAAACACTGGCTGATTTTTGACTTGGATTATGCAGCCTAGAGGCAAATATATAAGTTACTTAATGGTCCTTGTTCTCCTGTTTAAACCTTGCATGAACAGTTTGACTGTGGTGCTCTGTCACCCTGATTAATGGCGCATTGTATTAGGAACATGACCAGTGACCAAATGTGATTTTTTTTTTTTTTTACTTTTAAGTTATTTTATTCCGCATATATTCTAGTTACATACACATATGTCTGTCAACCGTATCCCTGCTCCTTTTGTATGGCTTGTATAATTTGAGAGTACCTTGGCCTGCGTTGGTGCTACCACGAGTGTTTATACTGGGAACTGGCCCTGTGCGGACCTCCATCCTGTGCATTGGCTCCACAAGTTAATGGTCCATGGGGCTCTGCGGGCCCCTGTGGGTCCTATCAGGAGCAACCAGCCATCCAGCCAGTGAGTGCTTCTCAGCAAGCCTCATTAACCCTGTCACCCCCTTTCACACCCCCCCAGCAGTGACTCACACGTGCTATGACTCAACACCCGCAGCTGAAAGTTGTGCCCTACCACCACTGCCACCATCCATTCCGTCAGCACCGAGATAAGCTAACATCATAGTTCTCATTCTAACTTCGATACGCTCCAACAGTGACACAGCATAATCTGATTCTAGCTAAAGCTCTGCAAAAATAATAGTTCAACAGCAACGTGTTTTATGGGGATAATATTATTTTCATACCTTACAGAATTCACATGGATTTAAATCATGTAGGTTCAGCAAATTACATAATTAAGTAGTCCAGGAAAAGTAACTGTGAGCTGATTGAGGCATGTACGTAAGACGCACATCTTTACATTTGAGGAGCATTTAATATAAAGTGGATGTCGCCATACAGCTTTGCTCTGCTTTCCTATAAAATCATGATGCAGTCGAACGCACACTATGTTGAATACTGTTTTGTCATCTTTGGGGACCAGTTAACCACATTTAAATGTCCATTGTGTAATATTTAGGGGATGTAATTGCAGAAATGGAATATAAGATTCATAATAATGAATTCATTAGTTTATTATCCCCTGAAAATAAGAATAATTGTGTTTTTATTATATTAAAATAAGCCATTTATATCATGCCACTACATCTTGAGCACTGAACCTTTAAGTCAGTGGATATGTAGTGCTGCCTCATAACTTAAGAAAACTGCTCCTCGAGGACTGCTTCATTTTAAAGTAGGTCTGATTTCCAGTATATTGGGACATCCATTGTCCATATTCCTCAAAACCTCCTTGGCCCAGAAAGTACATTAAATATCAACAGCTCTACATTTTGTGATGTGGCAACTGCAAGTGCAGTTTATAGTAAATTCTTAAGAACATGTGCAAACTCGTGTGTGAAACCACAGAATAATATAAAGATATGTTTTGTTAATTTTTCATGTTTTGAAAGTCTGTGAAGTCATTGTTCCCTTTGCAGGGAAGCCCAGTCTTTTCCAGACAAGACTGGGCTTCTCGTCATTTTACGAGAAAGCCTGTTTTTCTCTTCCCAGCAGGCCTCGATCCTCAGCCAGGGTCTCTTAGCTGTTCAGGAGGCACAGAGCCTGAACTCTCATCGTGTAAGCTTCGGACTCCCCGTCCTCTGTTGCTCCTAGGATCAGTGAAATGTAACACCTGAAGGCACTGCTTAGCCTTACCAACACTTACTAAGATTTTTACTTTTGATTATTAAGCAGTTTATTTATATTCTTCTTTTGAACAACTGAATTCTGCAAAATGTCAGAAAAGTGAAGTAATGCACATTGCAAGTTCACAGTTCCTCTACTAAAGATACAAGCAGTAAATGATAGCATTTAAGAGAAAAGTTATAAATTCACGTAAGTTTGGAATAACATTAAAAAGTAATTTTGTTCAGCTGTTATAGTTCATTTGTTTTTCTATAGTTTCATCTTTTTAGTGACAGCAGCAAGCATGTTTAAATTTAGTGGCAGATTTTAAAACTACTTAGGTGTGGACCCATATAATGTGAACAGCATTACTGTGATCCTGTCATTGTCACAATCTGGATTAAAACAGACAAAACTTTCTAGAAGAACAAAATTGCTTCAGGTACAGATCCTTCCAGACCCAGCTGTTGAACCACAGCCCAGCGTTTCCTTCCCCGTCTCCCTTCAATTAGCTCCATTTCGAGGACCAGACCTGGACGTCCACACCACAGCTCACCTCCAGCCAGCCCTTGTCACTCTCCAAAGCCCAGCTTGGCTATTTTTAGCCACACTGTGCCTGAGCCGGCGTGGCTCCACTGTTTACCTTGTGTGTGGTGTTGTGACAAGGGCCCGCATGGGAGCCGTAATGATACAGTGTCTCCGTCTCCCTCCCGGTGCTCAGATAGAGATTGTTTAAACAGTATCCTGAGCCGGGGACGGGTCCCATGACAACTCCATAAATATTTACCAGCGGCAGCCACGCCGCTTCGCTTCAGGAGAACTTGTCTGCAGGCTACCTCTGCAATGTTTTGTTTTTTGTTTGTTTTGTTTTTTTTGCCTTTTTTTCCATTGTTGTCTCTCACTGCTGTAGTATGTGTTGTTTTGATGATTTCCTGTGGATGTTGTTGCCTTGTTTCTTTGAAGAGAAATGCTTTTACTAGAACTGCCTTCACCTTTACACAGCGTCCACTGACTGGAATGTCAGGATGTCCTGTATGTTAGTGCTGCATTTTTAACATATGTAGTGCACTGTGTAAACACATTAAAAGACCCATTGTTGGTCACGTCTTGTAAGTCAAGTTCAGGTGTAAGACACATAATTGCAGCATAAAAGTAAAAAATTTAATGCACAAATAAACAGACAAGTAATGAATAAACTTAAAACTATTATGAAAACTCTATCCTCTTCCATGACAGATGATGGGAAAATCTTTCATGGCAGCGGAGTCGGAGACGCTTTCGGTCCTCGCTGCTTCAAAGGTGACATCATGGGCTGCGGCATCATGTTCCCACGAGACTACATCCTGGACGGAGAAGGTAAGGGCTGAGAGTTCAGGTGCTACAATTACACTGTCACTCATTAAAGTCTTAATGTTTGCACTACTTGGCATGTCTGTAGGAGGCTGTGGTTTATTATAAGACGATTGAGGCAACACTTGGTCTTGAGAGAGTTTGTCTTGCATGTATGAAAGAAACTGGCTCTGAACCAAAATCCCCCACACAGAAACCAGATAATCCCCTCTTTGCTTAAGAGCTGCATATAGGCTCCATTAATCTAAGGTTTTACCAAATCTTAAATAACAGTGTTCAGGTACTGAATAACTGGAATGCAGTTGAAATCACTTTTAGTGATGACATCTGACCGGGTCAAATTGATCACTGTAAGTGTATGATGATTATTATAACCAAACATTTAATTTGTCAGCCATCTGTAAGTCTAATACTGAGTTTTATAGTGATAATAAAATTTATTTACTTAAATAAAGACAGATGTAGATAGATATTTTGGTACCTGTTACATTACACGTTTGTTGTAACTGTGAGAAATACCCGATATCTCCAACTCAGAAACACAACTGTGACAGGTTTTTCCCACTCAGTGGCGCGTAGTTATGGTTCAATGTGTGTGACATGAACGCAGCATTAGCCTGATTGTTGCCTCCGGCAGCCTCCCCATGCAGTTTCTTAAACACAAAAAGCAGATGGAACCTCTAAAGCTGTCCTCTCCCAGACTCGCTCTAGATTACGTGGTCGTGCATTATCGATTTACCAAGGGCAGCTTACACCACAAGTGTGCATTCATTTTCTGTCATTTTTCATTAAGAGAACATGATTTCAAAGTGCACGCAGCACCAGCCTCAAGTATGAAAAGAGCCAAAATGAACACTGTAAGCAGACTACTTGATTTCTGTAAGCGATTATTTACACAGCATTTGGAAATGATTCTGTCCCAGGCTTTTTGATTAATTTAAGCACTTGATCACTAAAAGTTGTTTCCACTTTTAATCCTTACATTTCTAATTCCTAATATGGAAGACATTTGGAAGTGATACTGTACATCCTGTCTCCCGCTAATGGAACATCTCAGACTGTGATATGAGACTGTTGCTTTGCCTGTCTGATGTTTTAATAGTTTGTATACTTGTGTTGCAGGGACAACTCTGCTCTGCTCTGCCGGTAGATAAATGTCCTTTCTCAAACACATCACGCTCATGTTTTGTCCTCAGGTGACATGGACGACTGGGACCAGCTGGAGGTGCGTCCAGGTCAAGCAAGCGTACAGAACTTTCTTTACCTCAATGACGAAGAGGAGGAAGAGGAAGATGGGGAAGAGGTAGAGCAAGGACAGGACGTCAGGAAGGTCACGGTAAGTAAGCCGTTTCAGCCATTCTTGCACATGTTTAAGTCATAAATTAACACGTTATCAGTTCATTTATGACTTAAACAGGAAACTATTTTAAGTGCTGGGAGGCCTGAGTGCAGTTGCAATGCAGACTGCAATGTGAAATAAAAAAAAAATAGAAATGTAACAATGCAGACGAATATACTGCATGGAGACAGACCATTTAATTAATTTGGCCAATTTAATCAGTGCCAATAGGACGTTCTGCAGACTATTGGTATCAGCATAACTTGTCTCTGATAGTCTTACTGAATTACTGACTTTGAGAGAAAATAAAATCCCACCTGGAATCACCTTTATTCACAGCTTATTTGATGTTCGGCTCCAGATTTATTTATTGTGTTTATTATTTTGTTTTAAATATTCAGTTCAACAGTTATCCACATTCTAATAAAGACAGAGAAGTTTTTTTTTCTCCTCCCAACTATTGTTATTATATCAGCCTTTAAAAATCCACTGTGAGCCAACCACTAATACCGTAAACAAAGTGCACGATGATTTTTTTTTTTTGGTTGAGGTGTGAAGGTGTAAAAGTTGAGGGCTCTTATTGTGATATCTGTGAGGAAGTTCTGATGATGCATTCCTGCTCTGATTATTGAGGGAAAGCGATGGAGATGAACAGAAACGATGGCAAGGATGGACAGAGCCTTTACAAGAGTTACATGCAAGAGTTTGATCACTATATATAAAGAAACAGTTTATGAAATATGCTGTTTGCTTCCTCTCAACGGGTCCCAGGGGATACCGTTGAGTGTGAAGCTCTGTGAGGGAGAGGATGAGGAAGTTGAATAGCTTTACTTACAAAAAGCTGGGGTTAAGTTGGAGCCTCTTGGAAAGCTAGCTGTTTCCCCTCCTTTCACTCTCTATCAGAGCTCCCACGTGTCCTGGAAAACCTGAAAAACAGTTGGCCAATTTAATTTCCGGTCATGGAAAACACATGAAAAATGAGAGAAAAAGGACAGTTATTTCAACACTCTCCTATTTCCTTTTAGCTGAGAATGAACTACGAGGTTGTCTATCAGATCTCCCTAAAAAAAACAAAAAGACCGACACTGTCATCTGAGGGGGCTGAGTTATGTTTAGGGTCATATTAACATGGTAGTTAATGGAGAGTGTTTTGAATACACCGCTCTCGGTTAGATTGTGGAGACGCTGTGAATGCTGCCCAACTCTCATCTCATGGCAGCACATTACAACAGAAATGGTCGAAAACTCTGAATAATGTAAGTTATATTATCCTTCAAAGCTTCAGTTCGCGATAGTTTTTTTGGCGTCACTGGGTAAAAATTGTATAATTGCCTCTGCACCTCCATTTCCGTTCTGTTTATAGGCTGCAGAAAATCTAGCACATTTTGGCTGCCGTGTTTTCAGAGGGCGGGGGTTGAACATGTGATTGACAGCTTTAATTACGACAACTGATGAGATTTTGTCAGACACGACTCTACTGCTCTTCTCCGTAGCTCCTTACAGAAGCAACATGGCAGCTCCCATA
The DNA here is from genome assembly GCA_037367275.1 of Coranthus polyacanthus. Taxonomy (NCBI): domain Eukaryota; kingdom Metazoa; phylum Chordata; class Actinopteri; order Kurtiformes; family Apogonidae; genus Coranthus; species Coranthus polyacanthus. The sequence goes on along the minus strand of JAPQRN010000025.1, from coordinate 4,693,472 downwards.
ACCATGATATTTTGGCTTCACTTTCACTTTTCCACTTGTTCACATCATCTATGTTGATATTTAGTCTGTAGATTCAGACAGAGAGGAGAGAGCGTTGGTCTGCCGTTGGTAGATTTTT
>JAPQRN010000025.1:4674588-4684874 GCA_037367275.1 Coranthus polyacanthus | reverse complement strand
TGACAAAAATATACTGACTGACTTGTGAAGCCATCGGGGTTTTCTCTCAAATGTGACACAAAAATCTGGCAAAACACACACGAGAAGTGTTTGCTTTACAAATTTAATAAGGAAATAGTCTGCGTATTGGAAAACAATCTAGAAACATTCCAAGAACAGAATATTCAAAAGGTCGTCCTGAAGGGCTTTTTGTATTGAATTTCTACAGAAAATCAGAGGTGGTCTCATCCTTATTTCCAAAGCAGATTGTCTGCAAATGTTGATTTTAGTTTCATCACGGTGTCACTGCCTCAGTCGCTCCATCTTGACTTGAGGAGGCAAAGCCAGCGACATAAGATACACACAAAACATGATACACAACAACAACTAAATTAAAAGTTTACGATTATAACTCTCTACTGTTGTTGAGTAGAAAAAAAAAAAAATATATGAAAAAGGGAAAAACAGAGGGGAGAGCTGTAGAGAGAGAGAAAATGCCCTTATTCTTATTATAAGACGGATGGAAGATTTACAACATGTACAGTTCAGTCATAACAGTTCAGATTACAGCACAAATTTGGTGACCCCGGTGTACACTGTATGTGCGCGTCCTCCTCACCTGAGCTTGGTGTTGCAGTGTGAACAGCGGAAGCAGGAGCTGTGGTACACGCTCTGGTTCGCCACCAGCCTCTCCAGAGGATAGACGGTTTTCATACACGACACACAGGTCTCCCTCGCCGGCAGCCGGAAGCTCTGCATGCATTAAGTGAAATCATTTATTCCCAGAGAAGAGAAACGCGTTTTCCCCCCCCATGTCTGAGCGTCTGATGAGCTCTTCTTTATGTTCACTCACCTTGGGGGTCTTAGGCTGAGGCGAGTCTTTCTGATTGGACGATGCCGCGGTGCCAGAAGCAGCGCCTGCAGGACCACAAGACGAGCAGAGTGAGGGGGGGGGGGAGCAGTGACACTCTGCGAACACTAGAGGGAGCTATTTCACATTTAATACAAGAGTTCTTCACTTTACCACATGGAAAACAAACAATAGCACCACACATATTCAGGGCTAAATGTGCCATATGATGCAGAGTAATGTAGATACAGCAAAAAATAAATAAATACATGTCAAAAGCTAAACTCAACACATAATTAACTTCGGGTGCTGAGGTTTAGCCATATTACTGTGGTATTTTTGGAACAATCTTCTAATTACAACACTTCACCTTTTACAAGCAGCCCTGTTAACTAATTGAAAATAAGTGCAAGAGCAAATTCCTATTGTGTGGAGTAACATGAAGAAATGGAAAGTAAATTACCATTGTTCTCCGGGGTAAAAGCTTTCCTGCTGTTTGCTTCGGACTCTGGACTCTGAAACAAGAGAAGAGGATGTGAGGAGATGATGACCCCAAAGTATCGTGCATGACGTAAAACCCTGTAAATTAATAACCCATGCTGCGTAGCATCCAGCGTGTCCGAGAGGTCGCACAACTGACGAGCCTTTGATCACACAAATGGACAAGAATTGACAGAATCCCCCCCAAAAATCAAGGAGATTTTGCAGCATGTAAAAGCCCTTTTGTTAAAGTTATAACCCTCACCATGTCCAGAGTGAACGGAGGCACGTTCTCCTTCTGCTTCCCACAGAAACTGTCCATCTGATCGCCCTGCGAGACAGATGAGAAAGACACGACTGTACGTGAAAACACTGAAAATATCTGACATCTGTGGAGAAAAAAAAAACGGAGGTTCAGTCGGAACCGTCCGACTATCTGAGGTGCCTGTGGTCTGTTTATTTTCTTACGTCACACTGATCGAATGCATGCTGGCAACACGCAGGGTAAGTTTAGGTGATTGGATTTGACTGCAGTACAAAGCAGTCACCTTGAAAGCTTAAGTACCAGACAGTGACATGTGAAATCTAAAATAAAAGTAAATAAACTTCCTGTGGACTTGTACTGTAGAATAGTATCATAAGACAATTGTTTATTCTGAAGCTACAATGTTAATGCTGTGGAATTCGAGCTTCGTGGAAAAGGTAAAATCTGCAGAAAATGTACAGGAATTAGTTGGAATGTGACGGACATGAGTACTCACGTTGGCTGAGGTGGGAGTGACGTCCTGTTTGGAGATGGCAGCCTGGTAGAGGGCCATCCTGTCCCGGAGAGGAGTCGAGTCGGCAAGACTTCCATCTGGCGCAACACACAACCACACACAATGTTGAGAGGTGATGTCTAACGAACGTAAAATGAAGCTACTGATCCTGAACTCCACATGTTCAGGCTTCTTTATAAAAAAAGAAGGTTTTCAAGGCACAGTTATTTGAACAGAATCATCGCTGAGACGTTGTTCTTCTTCCTCTTATGTGCTTGCGAACACAAATGAAGTCTGTTTTACACCATCTGCATTTTTCACTGCCCACTAATTTCCTCCTGCACATGATAAGGATCGTGAGAAACGATAAAACATTTCACAAGATTCTTCTATATACGGGTGGAATGACAATAAACTTGAAACTTGTTTGGGAATGTTCGGTGAATTCAACATTACAAGACAACCGTTTTGCACTCAGGGTAAGGCTGTTTTTTTTTGTTGTTTTTTTCTTTAAGTCATCCCATCCCAGTTCAGACGGAGTGCAGAATGCGCTGGTTAGTCATGCAGGCTGCGGACGGGAACACGAGGTCAGGAGTCGTGTGCTGTGTGTGGGGGGGGGGGGGTTTGCAGGGTTAGTCTCTTCCTGTGCTCTCTGAAGCCGTCTGCTGATCACAGCGGTTCTACGGAGGTCTGTTTCCTCACTTCGGAGCTTTTCACTTCTCAGAAGGATGTAATCCATCCAGAGAAAGACGGGACAACACGCAGTGTTTTTGGAGGAAACTGCGACTGATTGAATCTGAACACAGTCATGGAGAAAAGTACCAGAGAACAATGCCTCATGTGCAGACGATGACGAGACGCGAACAAAAGGTTTTTGCGCCGACGAGAGCTGAGGCTGTGAGGCGTTTGTGACTGAAAATATACGCCTTTGAAAAAACACACCAAACATGTATTTAAAATATACTGTGTGAAGACTACCATCACTAATACTGTATTAAGAGCAACAACGCAATGTACTATATGACTAAATTATACACCATTTTCTTTCACTAGTTTGTATAATTAGAGAGTGAATGCAGGATCACACTGTGCTGTTTGAAATCTGACCGGTTGTTTGTAACTCTGCCAACTTAGATCTAGACTGTCATGATTTCCTGTATAGACATCGTGCGAGGATGAATTTCATTCACTTTGGCAACCGTCTGAATTTCCATCTGCACCACAATCAGGGTCAAAAGTTTCTGCGGCGCTTTGTTTAATGATGAAACACCTAATGATGAAATGCATGTCCCCGCAGTCAGTATTTTGAAGTCAAAAACAAGTTTTCTACCATTTAAAATGTAATAATGTATATATAGCTGTCAAATAGATTAGGTAAATGATACTCAGACAAAACGGTAAATAAATATAACATTTATAATGAATGTTCTGGTCCCCTTGAGTCGCGTCACTGGTGTTTCTGTGTCACAAAAACTCTTATTTTGACACTTTTGGTATTTTTTAACTTCCTTTAAGTTGGTGTGTATTGTATGTGTATTCATACAGCCAATGAGTTATATAATATGATCATCTAATGTTTGTTTTTTTTAGAAATAGATATACATTTTAAAGACATTTGACGTCCAAAAAGTGGACGTTTCTGTAGAATGACCCGTTCACCATCTTAAATTCTTGTTATTAGGATCATATTAGCAGCTGACACCGTTAACTGTGGAGCTGCTATTGAATTAAAGACAAAAAACATAGAGACAAATACCTCCTAGTAGCTGGTCCATGCTGTCTGTGTTACTGTTGTGTCCTTTACTTGTCTCTCTGGACGCCTGAAAAGCAGAAGCACACAAACACAACAGTCAGAGGTCTAGGAAATTAAATCCACAAAGGGTAACCGCTCACAAACACTAAAAAGCAGCATTAATGCCGTCCAAAAAACACCACAGCAAACACACACTCTGCTATTTGACGCTCACATATGTCTCCACGGTCAGTGTAGAAAACAGGCTGAATGTGATCGCGTCCATCGCAAAGACCGAAGTGGAGGAGGAGAACGAGAGAAACGCAAAGACAAGAGGGAATAAGAGGGAGAATCTGAGGCGGTAAAGAGTGTGCGAGTCCAGTCCAAACTACCGTAATCCCCTTATGAGCTCAGAGAGACGGCGACGGGAGACACACGTCTGTCCACGCCTGCCAGCTGGCAAACAAACACAACTAAAGCCATCGGTTCTCAGTTTGGATCCTTCACTGAGGTAAACATCTGAAACTCGTGCAGCTGAAAACTATTATGATGCAGCTCCAACGACTATTTGATCATTGATTAATTGGGTTGAGTGATTTTCTAAGAAAGAAAAAAAGGTTACAATTCTCAGATTCCAGCTTCTTAAACGTGAATGTTTTCTGGTTTCTTTCCTTCTCTGTGACACTAAACTGAATATCTCTGGGTTGTGGACCAAACAAGACATTTGAGGACATTATCTTAGGCTTTAAAAAAAAACAAAAAAAAAACAGATTGGTCTATAAAATGTAAAAGAAAATAATTGTCCCAAGCCAAGATGACGTCACAACTCAAAAGATATTCAATCTACCATCACAGAAGAGGAAAGAAATCAGACTGGAATCAGAGAATTTGGACTTTTGTCTCAAAAAAAATGACACAATTACGGATTATTGATTATGAAAACAGTTAGTCAGCAACTAATCAATTAATTGTTGCAGCCTTAATCGATCGATGATATTATCATTAATGATACGGTGTCTCCTCTGTGCTTTTTGTTCAATCGGAGCAGCAGAGCTTCACCAATATCTTCGTAAATGTTTTAGTTTTTGTTGTTTATTTTCACCGTTTGTGACGTTTTTTTTCCTGATCTGGTGAAGGCAGATCAGTCATCAAATCCCGACTCTCCCGCAGGACAATCAAACCACTCCCACGGCCGGTGTCGCCAGTTGCTCCTTCCAGCATGAGGGCACACATCGTTCAGGTACAGATTACGCAACAGGCCAGACAGCGAACGCAGCCAACAGCCTCCGCATTTAGCCATCAGTCTGCAGGAGCCGTGGCTGACGTGGCTCTTCCACCTGCTCAACATGAATCACCAAAATCCCCAAAGCTGTGGTTTTTCATTGTGGGTGCGCTTGTTGTTCCTGGCTCGTTCACCTGATCAGGCTTCGCCCTGAGCTGCCCGCTGCGTCCCAACAGGCTGAGAATGTTGACAGGCCACGGCAGGAAATATTGGGAAAGATTTCACAATAAAAACTGAAATTGACGCACATCTAACATACAAAACAACCAAGGTTCAGACGAGGTGATGATCAGTTCAGGGACATTGTTTAACTTGATGAACTGATGAAGTAGATTGAATGTTCTAACTGTAAATGGGTATAATGATAAGACAAGGAATATTTTGGTTTTGGGTTAATTAAGTGACTTGACAAATCAAGAATGGCTGCAAACAGAGCACAGCACAATCTCAAACATGATTTAGATTTCATATGGTCCACACCTGTTTTGAAACTAATCCCAACATAATTTCGGACATGTTTTTACTTTTTACAAACTGTGCTCAAAAACCGACTTAAAAACTTTATAAAAAAAACTAAAAATTAGTGTGAAACCAATTCCAGTTTTTTTAGATTTTAAAGCCACGTTTTCCGTTCATACAAAAGCCTTGACTTTTTTTTGGTTAATACACTGAGCATAATCTCCAACATAAGACAGGTATACTTCATCTACTCATAACAAGTGTCTACAATAATATGCAATACTGTTGTTCAGGTTTTGAAACTAATTTAGCACTTTTTGTGTCTGTAAAATGGAATATATATCTGCTTTTAAAGCTGTGCTCAACTAATGTCAAAACCTTTAAGAAACTAAAATAAGTATGAAACCAATACCTCAGTAATTTTACATTTTAAAGATCGCCGTAAACCGTTGTCCTGTCATAAGGTGAACATATTGACTAAGACGACCACACATGATGTCATCTAAAGGCGGGTCTGAGAGTCTGACTCAGATGTGAACACGCAATAATAAATAATACACATGTATGATCTCACACACACTCATTCTGAGTCACTACAGTCACACACACTTTATGCGCAAGTGGGCTTGTGCCAAGCATTTAGAGAAAATTTGAAACAAATCACAATAGCGTCTCCAAAACCATCATCATAATAATGGATCGAGTCCCTGAGGTGGATTATCTTGCAGAGACCGGAGGTGCAGCTTTGTAAGAGGGGGCTGGTTTGCGTGTATGTGTGTCTGGACACGCAGAGGGGGTAAACTTGAGTGGGGGGGTCTGTAGGATGTAAACAAGCAGGCGGACCGTATGAGGCCGGTCTGGGTCTCTGGAGGACGGATCAGCAGGCTAGACAAAGAATCTGCTGCTAATCCTGATACTATTAGAGCGCTCATACAGAGTGACAGACTGACTTCAGTTCCTCCTGTGACCCCACCTCACTCACACAAACAATATACCCAAGACAATAAATACCCTGTTCCTCCATTAGGCTATTGTAAAAAGAAGACGACGAAGAGGACACCTACAGTGTTGGTCAATAGCCTCCAAGAGCCTAATAGTCTTTAAACACACAATAACACTGTTCAGTGTGAGGTTACACAGCGGAAAGAAGCCACTATCAAAGTTAGCTCATGAAGTGGCTTTAGTGGCCGCTTTCATTACAGGTACTTTGCAGTCGTGTCATCGAAAGGCCTCTTTCAGCTTCAGTGAAAACTTCCTAATCTGACAGAAGTCGATATAAAAAAACAGAAAAAGTAAAAAAAAAGGGATGAGTGTGTCAGCGTCATGAAGCCAGTCTCCGACACAGCAGAGCTCGTTCAAAAAGGCCAAACAAAGAAAGCAAGAAACACCATTTGGAAGGTGGAAAGAAGCATCGTAGCTACCTCTGGTGAAGAGGAACGCGGAGATGAAGAGTCAGCAGAGAGAGAGAGAAGAGGCGGCAGTTCCGAGCGAGTCTGAGAGCAAGGCTTAATCCAGCAGCAAGAGATGGGCTCGTGCAGCAGCAGGTCCGAGTGACGGCAGAGAGCTCCAGAGACAGACTGAGCAGAGCATGAGGCAGGGGAGGCGTGGGGTAGGGTCTCTGGAGACGCTTTAGGGGAGGAGGACGAGGAGGGATAGGGTGTGTGTGTGTGCTGGGTGGGAACAGTAAAGGCGACAGGGAGCAGGTGTCCGAAGGGGGGCTGGTTCAAAGGGGGGTGTGGCCGGATGAAGGTGGGGATGATGACAGAGGCAAAGTGTGCTGTGGTCTTCCAGATGGATGAAGGGGGGGGCGGTGTGTATGTGCAGCTTTTTTCTGGCGGTTGTCCTGCATGATTAGATTAGATTTGCCCCAGATATAGACATTTTAATTATTCTTAAACCATTTTCTTTTATTATTATTTTATGTACTCTATACTTTATTTTAATCCATGTTAAAATATTTCTATCTTTTATTTTCACTTTCCTCCGGATGTTCCTTTTGTTTATGTAAAGTCTGTGCAGTATGAAGTCATTGTTTTCTCATCATTTTATATTATGTTCTATTGTTTATATTGCGTTGGAAATCGCACTTTTTGCTGTAATAGTTTTTGCCATTTGGGCACTTTGTGTTCTTCTACAAGGAAAACAGGGAAGTTACAAATAAAGAAAGGAAATACATCAAATCAAATGTGTAAAGTACATTATGGTTATTTTACTAAATGTTCTTATCCATGATATAAACTTACATATACCATGATAGAAGATTTTGACTATGTCACCCACCCCTGCACTGAACATACGCTATATAAATAAACTTGCCTCGCCATTTCCTTCTCTTTTACTGTGTCACAGTCTCCCAGACTCAGAATAAAGCATGAATGGGGTGGAGTCATTTGGAAAAGGGAGGGGGGGAGGAGCAGCTGGTGCAGGGGGTGACTGTGGGAGGAAAAAGAGGGAGGGAGGATGGATAGGTGGGGCTGAGTGTGTGTGTGAGAGGGAGAGAGAGAGGGGTGGGATCGCTAGAAAAAAGCAGGGTGAGGGTCAATTAATTTCAGAGCGCGTCTGCCTGGCTGCATACTTGCCCCGGTTCAGGGAGGGGGGAGCGGATGGAGAGTGGGGACTATTTAGATAAGGAGGTTTGGGTTGAGATAGGAGGTGGGAAGGTTAATAAAAAAAAAGCAGAGAGTGGAGGCCTTTGATGACGGTAAGAAGAAGAGGAGGAGGGAGGTAGCAAGCGAGAAAAAACAGAACAGAGATGGAAGGAGGTCTGAGGAGGAGAGTGCGGACAACAGGGAAGATTGATGAGGAGGAGGGGAGCTTTGATGGCCTTAGGGGAGACTGAAGAGGCTCAGAGTGTAGATCAGCTGTCTGCAGTCATGAGCCTGCATCATTACATCATCCGGGACGCTCAACAAAGAGAAGCAGAAGGACGGAGCTTTACAGTGGAGGCTATTGTACGAGTCCCTGGACACTGTGTCTGCACTACTGTAAAGATCTTCTATCACCCCTTGAGGATTTCCCCAAACAATTCCCCCTTTGGCAAGACAACTATGGAACATGCAATAAAAGACTCTGCAAATTCCTCAAACTCCACGTAGCTCTGCTTGATCTCACTTTTTAAAAGCCCACATAGGAGGTCCGTGAAGGAGGTTGGAAAACAAAGTCTGTTAGAGCAGCACATTTTTTTGACTGCAGCTTCTTTTTTCTCGCCCAGAAGTCATTTGTTGCCGTTGGAAAGAATAAAAAAAAATAATAATAATCGCAAAATCATGTTAAGAAGACTGACAGGTGACGAGAGAGAAAGAGAATCACAAAAAAATTACCAAAGAAATTCCAGACACTGAAGTGTTGCGAATTGCGTCGTCGGGCTTTAAAAAGTGTAAACCCAAGAGTGAAGCTGTTTTCTGGGAGAATCTGTTGCGTTAGAGCCCTATAATCAGAGGTACAGTCTAATGAGGCTGCTCACATCCAGCAGCAAACTCACATTCTTCTGTCTTGCTTCTACGCTACCATTTTTCTAATCAATTTGATACTCTATAGTGGTAAAAAAAAAGAAAAAAAGTAATCTGGAAACATTGACTGGACGCGACAGTAGTTTAGGGGAACACAGTGAAGAATGCAGGTCAGTGGTGCCAATATTAAACTCAGGACTGGATCTGTATGCTTCTTAAACCCTCATAACGACTTTTTATGTTCTCTTCCCGTCATAAATGGATGCTCTGTGTTGAGGAAACACAACACGGCTGTTGTTAACATTTCACACCTCAAGTATGAGCACTTTACATTTAACACGCCTCGGGGAAATGCATGACCGCACATTAAAAGCCTCAACTTTTATGCTACACAAATAACAATAAGCTGCCCTGAGAGCATGAAGTGGAGCTCCAGAAAGTGCCGAGAGGATGTTCAAGTCAGCTGAGAGTGTGCTCTCATATGTGTGGTGAGATGAAGGATGGCGAAGTGAGACGGACCCATGTGACTAGCAGCATGACAGCACTGGGGGGATCTGACCTCTTTAAAAACAAGCGAACATTTGAACGTTTGAAGTGTTTACTCGCTAAAATGGGTCATAATCCTTTTGTGAACCGAATGAACGACTCTTCTAATAAGTAAAAGAGAGAAAAAGTTTGGATGAGGGCTGCATGGGTGTTAAAAAAGTGTCCCTCTAGTTCTCTTCGGTTTGGAGACCTTACTGAACGGCTGAGACATGTAGGTATGTGTTTACTATAACTATGGCTTTTTAAATTCTCCACCCTTTTCAGATTTGTTCTACTCTTTATTTAAAAAGGCAGCACTGACTGACAGAAGCTACGCACATGACAACAACCCTGATCTGAGCAAACATTTCGTGCATAAGCCAGCTTTCTCTCATGTGTACAGTATAAAAAGTGAACTCGCCTTATCGATCGAGTTCTCGCCCTTCTCGAACATCATCTTGAGGCTGTTGAGGGGAACGCTGGGCCTCTCTGATTCAGGCACCTCAGCCGCCGTTCCCTCCGAATCTCTGCCGGACTTTGCTTCCATCTCCGTGGGGTCCTCGGGTCTGAGTGCAGGGTGAGACGACTGCAGGTGGTCGGAGTGGGACTGAATGGTGTCGGCCTCCGCCTCCTGGTCCTGAGAGAGCGTGGGGTCACCCTCAGCAGGTTTCAGTTTGGGACCTGCTGACCGACTGGTCCGTGGGAGGACAGGGCTGCAGGGTGTGACGTGAGGTGGGGTTCTGGGGCTGGATGGCTGCTGCTGCTGCTGCTG
>JAPQRN010000025.1:4660258-4674488 GCA_037367275.1 Coranthus polyacanthus | reverse complement strand
GTCCGTGGGAGGACAGGGCTGCAGGGTGTGACGTGAGGTGGGGTTCTGGGGCTGGATGGCTGCTGCTGCTGCTGCTGTTGTTCCCAGCGTTTCTTTAAAACACTTAGATTCCCACTGCGCAGTGTTGAGGGTAGAGGCTCCGCTGCCTACAGAAAAAGCATAAAACACTTTGATTCAGTCTGCAGCCCAAAATGCATTTTAACCTTTAAGTCTTTTTGCGAACTTCAGCTTCTCATGCAGATGTTCACTATAGAACCCAGAGTGTCCATGCACATCGGACATCGGTCCAACGTACCAGCTTTTAAAACAGAGTAATAATAAGACAATGCAGATAATAGACCACAGAAATTTTCATTGAAACCACACAAACAGTCCCACATCAACACTTTAAATATGATGACTCACTATTTCTAAGGCTTTGGCAGAGCAGACGCACACTGAGGGATGCTAGCCACCCTCTCAAGCTGTTCTTAGTTTGCTCAATGAAGTTGGGACTTGTGCCACCTGATTTCCAAATTCCTGAATGAAGCTTCAAACTGAGTAAAACATTTCCACACATACAAGTTAAACTACGAGTTAACACTCATGCGAGCAAACTCAAAAAAAAAAAAACAACCTTCAACTGTGTGTGCGAAGGAGAACGGACAAGAAAGAGGAGAAACTGAAAGTGAAATAACAGCACAAAAGACAAAGACCCGGACTCAGCATGCACTTCTATAAACCTGGATCCGCTGGATACAGAACAGGAAGCTAACAGTCCCCGCTACAGAGCTGGGATTAAAACTATTTGCCAAAGTAAAGAGTAAAAACCTGCGAGAGGGCGATGCGCCGGTTGTCCAGTTGGCGTTGTGCGTTTGCGTTTTGTGTGTTAGTGTGTCTGCTGGCCGGCTGGAAGTGCTACAAGCTGTCCCAGATGTGAGCGTTGAGGAGTGATCAGAGCAGAATGAAGTAACTAGCCCACCCCCTACACCAGAGAGAGAAACACACAGAGGGGAGGAAACAGTGAGGGAGTGCAGGGGGCGAGGGGCGTGGAGGGAGAGAAAATCAGAAACAGAGACAGTCAGTGAGGGAAAGAGGGAAAATAAGTCCAGGAAATGAGAAAAAAGGTAAAAAAAGGGGGAGCGTGCTGGAAACCTCAGCGGAGGCCAAACAGAACTAAACGGCAACTCACTCGAGCTAAAATAGATCCCGATGAGTTCGATTTGACAGCTCATCTTAATCTTTCTTATTGGCATGGATTATTGGTGCCAGAAGCTGAAACACCACCACACAGATGTCTCTAACATACTGTTAAATCAGCACAAGGCCGAGACTCCTGCCTGAAATTATGAAGACACTTTCTGACCCTGTAGCCGTCTCTACTGCGTGTGCTCTGACTTCCTGTCCAGCGCTAACAAGCCTACTCACACAGATCAGGTGGGACAGAGGAGTCTTGTTACCACTGGCCTACTTAAGTTTAACATCTACATACAGTTTGCGGCTTTTCTGGGCTTTAACTGCAACATATACGTGACCAGGTGCGTCAGGACTGTCTGTAGCGAAGCAACTGTGAATGTGTGCGAGTTTGCAGACAAACATATTTCATTCTGAACGTGGTACCTACCGATTTCTTCTTCTCTGCGTTGCCTTCCTCTGCTGCCATCTGGTACCTGAGAAAGAAAACAGTTTTGGGTGTGAACGGAAACAGAAGCATTTGTGCACTTGTTCCGGTCCAACCCAGGACGTGACCGTTAAATGTCCCCAGTACGTTCCAAAAACATTGAATCATTTCAAATCGTCAGTTTGGATGGAAAATCTTCAGCTCACGTGAGGAGTTATGGGAAGAGAACGGGCAGATGTAACATTCTGTTAATCTGTGTTCGTAAATTAATACGACAAATTATTGCTGCCAGCTGCAAATAGTACTGTTGTTCAGAATTTACTCATTCTTTTTTGGTATTTATTTTTAAAAGTCAGATGTAAAAAGTACCTAAACGTTTGAGATCAAGATCGACTGGCATCTTTAAACAACTGAATCTAATCAGTGACAGCAGTAAAAATGATTTCAATTTTTGACATTATTATTGAGGAAAAGGATTTATTTTGTAAGATAATTAAGAAAATGTTAATATCTTAACAAAATCCCTATTATCAGCAGTGGTGAAAGAAGTATTCAGGCCATTTAACAGAGCAATGTAAAAAATATTCCACTACGAGTAAAAGTCCTGTTTTCCCTCTGACTGTTAATGTTTAGTTAATTTAAACGTCTTCATATTCAGTTTTATATCCAGGGACGAATGTGAGGGCTCATCACATGATTAATGGAAGAAGAAAGAAGAAAAAAAAAAACACAACATAATGATACTGGAATCTGTTTTCACTTTTTAGACTTTGATTTTTGGTGAGACGTGAGAGAATTTACTGAAATGAAACAAAGTGAGAAGTTTAGAGGCTGATTGTCCTGGAGTGTGAACTGTACATGAGGCTAAAAGCATTTCTTTATTCGTAGTAGACAAAAAGACACAGAGCAGTACTAACTCCTAGTGGCCACATGGGGTAAATACACTCAGGACACATCCTACCATACCTTCTCAATCCACAAATTAGTAACTCGATACACTGTGGTAACAGGTAAGGGGAAGCCCTGGGTGGTTTGGTGCTTCCATAATAAATTCACCTGCTCAGAGAAGTAGAGCAAACTAGAAATGACAGGCACCCAACTGGATCAACAGGTTAGAGCTGATGTACTGATAATCACATATAAAAAGAGAAGGGGGAAAATGAAAACAGCTGAAGTCTCGTGAGGGAGACCCGTGGCCTCATTTCTGGTCGGAAACAGAGGAGACAACTCGGTAAAGTGACAGAATCAAGAAAAACAACAACTTATCTGCTGACCGGACACTGTTAAATGATTAAACTCAAGCTACAGCCAGAGAGGGGGAAGATGACTTACTTGGAGAAGCGCTCTGCGATGGCGTTGTTCTTCCCCCTGGCAGAGACGATGGACAGCTCTTTGGCAGTGACCCTCAGTGACTGGGATGCCCACTGCCTGCGGCTGAACGGTGCGATGGAGGCCATCTTTACTGTGACGTCTGAGCGATCGCTCTGCTTTTCAGCTTTCCAGGAACACGCGTCGTAACTCTGACTCTGAGGAAACAAAAAGAGGACCGTGAAAACACAACCGAGACAAGCAGGCAAATTAGCACGTTGTCCTTTCTTCCTCCCCCTGCAGTGGCTCTAATCAGTTTGTCAGAAACGCCCTTCCTGTGCAATTAAATTTTTAGAAACATCACTCTCACAAAACGTAAACAAACTCAGCAGACACACTGATAAATAAAAGCTGCATTTACCAGTGTACCTTACAAATCTTCATGCCGTGTACATAGTTCAACAAAAATCAGAGGAGCCCGTTCAGCTTTTACATCAGCACAGATCAAAAACCTCTCACAGAAATCAATATATTCTGTGAGAAAACACATTTATGCCACTGCAGCATGGCCTGGCCCCGGTGTCAGACTCAGACAGTCAATAGAGTGCGTCACACTGCCATTGACCATCTGTTCCCTTTGTGACACCGCTCTTAACTGTGCCTTAAGGGGACTACCAGGAGACAAGGCAACTGATATTTCTACATCGCACAAGAGCGCTCTTGTGCGCACTTTCACATCACACAAACGCAGACACACGCACACGTCTCTACCTGCTCGCCTCCTTTGCAACTTCACAGCCTCGAGGCAGAGGGCAAGCAGACACATGCAGCAGCACCGTCAGCTTACAGTAACTGTCATCAGTGAGTTAGACACGCTCCGGCTGAATTAAACAATGAGGTCGATGAGTGGGCCAGTGACAGCAGAGCCATAGCCTTTACTCATGAGTTGGTGGGTTATTGTGGGGTGTGGCTTAATTAGGACTAGCTCATTAATTTAGACAATCATGAGAACTGGGGGAGATCCAGATTAGTCATCTGATGATTCAGTGTATAACCACCATCAACCCGTTTTTCACCTATCTCTGTGCGCAAGACTCCAGAGTAATGAAGGAGCTCAAACACAAATGAGGGATGATGATGATGATGATGATGATGAGGAGGAGTGTGTTCAATCTACAACTCAAGTCACCTTTGTCACCAGGTGTAGATACAAACAAAGCAGAATGCAAAACCAATGTAGCACATGCAAACTGGAGTTTCATGTCAAAGGCAAAGGCAAAGGAAGTAATGGACTCAAACAGCCTACAGTTCAGGAACAGGTTAAAAACTTAAAAACTAACAAAAAGTTGAAAACTTCAAAGAAGCTCGACATTTCAAATAGCTTAAGTTCCTTTTTTTTCATTGTTACTCACACAAAATATCTCATATCTCATCCTGAATTATTTCAGTGACTCACATATCTGTGGACGGCTCTGCTGTTTTACCTCCTGACGCTTGTAGGTTTCTGGTGTCAGCTCCTAGTAAATTTCCTCCTTTTTACTGCTCAGCTGCTTCCACCGGTGCTTTTTGAGCAGACAGGGAAGAAGGAGGAGCCCCACCGCTCCTGTTTAACTCCTCTCAGCCAATCGCGAAGCAGCATTCACCTCCACCTGGCAGGTACAAGCTCCCTCCTGCCCAATAAGGTGCACTGTATTGTTACGTGCGACTACAAGACAACCTGAAGGTATGTGGCATGAGGAGCCTGTGGGCCCATTGTTGCACAGCATGGCAGAAAAGCAGCGGGGAGGAGAGAGGGAGCAGTGGGAGGGGGGATTTACTAACTGGATTCCTGGAAGCTGAGCGAACTGCAGAGTCCTGGCTGCCCACTTTCTCACAAGGTCGAAGGTTTAGAGGATGTGACTCATTTAACAACCCTGGCTGACTCCACGAAAAAAGGAGGGGGTTTGTGGAGGGAGAGAGAGAGAGAGAGAGAGAGAGAGAGGGGAAGAGATGCTGTGTAAAGATTTTATTTAATTTTTTTTTACAAAAGAAACCGGTTAGAACTATCATGAAGAACGGTAACGGTGAGGAAAAACGTCCTGCCGTACGGCTGTTTGAGGTCGTGAAGACTTTCAGCTCCATCAGTGTCACATACAGTGAATCAGTCTAATCCCAAACACATGATGGCCCCGATTCTTCGGCTGATGAAAGGGCCTGCCCTAATCTCACCTTAGACATTCCCAACAATTACAGCCCTCGAGATCCCTGAGAAATTCAAGGTACGGTTGAAGTTGGTTTCATTTTTTTTTTTTTTGCCTGCGGTATTTCCACTGAACTTTAAGCAGACAACTTGAACAAAAGACTAACAAAACGTCCCTTTTTTCTCAAACATAGGCACATATGCAGGACATAGAAGGGCACGTGCTGTATATGGAAGTGGGTTCAGATATCCTGTTTGACTTCATTAAGCTCTTGAATGTGAATGTACCGTATGTACACAGTGACACGTGATAAAGTCCATTATGACATGTCCCACCATTCGGCTGGTATAGACCGGACAGTGAACTGTATGGATAAATACACAAATACAGCGGAGTGAGGAGGAACACGCTATCGGGTATTACTCATATATGATGAAATCATCGGCGTCTGTCTTGTGACTCACACTGTCTTTTGGAAAGAGAAAGGAGTAACACACTTCGAAGCTACCAGTCATCTGCTGAGACAGCTGAACGCTCAATAAATACAGAAGTCTGTCTGTTATTTCTGATAATAAATGGGACCGAAAGACACGAAATCCATCCGGTTACAAAAAGTGAAATGCTCAAAGATTGACAAATGACATATTTCGTACCTGGAATTAGAGCCCGAGCGATTAAAACGACAACTGTATTTCTCGTGCGATACATTTTTCTTTAGTCTTTAGGTTTTCTTTTGTTTACATTCTCAGTTAAAGCTTAATTTGTACATTCTGCTGTCGAACAAAACGTTTTATCGTTATGACTGTGTTGAGTGTTTTGCCACGAGGAAGTGTTTAAAACCACAAATAACCAGCATTTACGTTGTGCTCGTCGTGTTGACTGAGAATTCAGATTGAGCTCATTTCCTTTATTTCGATTTAATGTGTACACTGGTTTTCAAAATGTAAAAATAAAGGGGAAAAAAATGAATCAAAAAAGCACAAAATCACAAAATCAGGGCCTACAGGTGTGTTGTTGTCTCGATACGTTGATAATATTTTAAAAGAAATGATCGCATTTCTGATACTTATCGATATCGACCGATATGAAAACGTTTACCGTCCAGCTCCACCCTGACCCACGCTGAATCACATAATCTGCTCTGAAGATAAAACAGAAACCAGAAAAAAAAAGCACCTTCGAATCAGAAGATACTGATCGCTGACATCCTCCTGCACAAATATGCAACCGCTCCATCCGCAGATCTGATTATTTGTCCAATCCGGCATCTCTTTGTTGTTTGCTCTGACGATTTATATATTTAAAGTGGCTTAGTGTGATATCAGCAAATAGATCATTTAGGTCATTCTCGGTCTGTTACAGAGCTTTAGACAGAGTACGCAGAGGCAGGTTCATCGGTCCCACACGGTGAAGGGGGTTTTGTGTTATTCGGTTTATGTTGTAATATCGACTGCCACGTCTTGTACTGCACAGCTTTGACACATCAGTCTCAGGTCACGGGGAGTGAAAATAGTTGACAGGGGAGATGTTTTCTAAAGTCTGAGGAAAGAAATCCTGATGATGCCATCGATTTTATCTTGGCTAGGAGGAGTAAACTACAAATGTAATCTTATTCTAACAAATTGTGGGACAAGGACTTAACGTTTATGTTCACTGTTCCTTGTTTAAGTTTCTTTTCCTATATGAATCACTTCTTAAACTAGAAAAGAAGTTAACCTGTATTAAAAAAAACATTGTACTGGGATGACAGGGAGCCTCCTTTTATCTGTAACACTACAGCTGATTTCATTTTGAACGCTTTTAATCTTAAATCACCTGCTCGACATTTCCAACATAGCTGGCGTGCTTTTTACAGAATACCCACGACCAGATGCATCAGCCTTCCTCGTCTTCTTTCTGCGAACCAGGTGCCAGTCCAGGTGTGACATAAAGGTGTGACCGACACTTGAAGGGGCTTTAGTGAATCAGATCAGCTGATCTGAGACAGGTACAGCTCAGGTGTGAACTGACTCACGCCCTCGTCTCGACAACCAGCTGCCGAACCGCGACTACACGACAGGTCTTGTTTATGCATGTTTTTCTGTTGCTCCATTTGTGCTCATTTCTCAATGGCTCCGCTTCTGTCTGGTGAGGAAACACGAGGAGACGCGACACGACGTGCGCCGCCATTTTCGAAGAGGTTATTGACCGTAATAACGCACCACGGCGCATTCTAACGGGCCTGTCCCTTTGTCAATACGCGCTTCAATCGCGAGCTGCAAAATAATTCCGTCCAGCTGGTGGCGCTGTGGCGGTAATATCCAAACGTACAGGCTGCCTTCTTGCAATGCCCCAAACATCCACTAGATGGCAGTGGAAAACAACCGCGAGCAGCTGTGGGGCTCACGTGTTTCTGTGCATCTGTTTTAATCTATGTGTCAAACATACTGTTCTGTCATCTGTGGAGTGGGGTGGTGATGTGTCAGGCTGCAATTATGACTTAAAAGCTTCCAAATGCAGAGGATATTTACAGTTCAAATACGGCATGGCCTGCCCTGTATGTCATTTCAAACACCTGGCAACCTACCTACAGTACTTGCATAAGTATGTATGTGGCCCCACTCTCGTGGCTATATTTAGTCTGCGCGCTCACTTAGGAAACATTCACACAGTGATAGATGATGACACCGAGAACATATATATAGAAGTACAGAATTTACGTATGCGTATGATAAACCACAACTTTACCAGTCACGGAGGCTTGAAAATAGAAGCACATTAAAACCCTCCGCACTTATAAATAAGATTTTATTAAAACGATATAAAAGAAGACGAATGTGCTTGATTTATAAGGGCAGGGAATAACCTTGTTGACAAAAGAGACGGACCGTGTGTCATGTCGTCTTCGCTGTCTCAATAGCTCTTGTGATTTTGCTCACGGTCATTCAGGCGTAAAACTACCTTTGCTCCACGCTTTTAAAAAAAAAAAAAAAGCAAATGCTGTTCAAAAAAAGGAAATAGCCTGCAGTTACATATTCAGTATACGGCGTGACAGAACGGTATGAAGTTACGCCGTCTCATTTGATTAAGAATGTGACTTATTTAACATGAAGGAGTTTGCAGCAGTGGCATACATATGAAAATGAATGCTAATTGTGGGAAAGGAGGGGGGGGGACATACAGTCACTCTGCTCCCATTCAGTGGCTGTTTGACACATGAGTAAAGTGACATTTATCTGGAATGGTGCTGAATTAATAGAGAGACTTGGACGCAGTCATTCTCCACATGGTTTACTTTGAAGGTCACGATCTGACAGTAAAAGAGCACGAAGCCACACATTTATCTGATGAGGAGGATCCGCAACAGGCCAGGCCACGGTTTCAATCTCACTGAGGATTTCACCTGGTTAAATGAGGGATGTATAGCAGAAAAAAGAGTGTGTCTACTGTAATCACAGACTGAAAATAGGACGAAAAAACGGAGACTGGGGAGGGATAATATTAAATTAATAAAAGCAAAATTTACTTAATCAAATAGGCGCAAGATTTTCACTAGGAAAAAATGCAATGATATAGTAATGTGGAAAGTAAAACTCATTAAAGTCACCGGTTTGAATGATTTTGAATTTGCAGCAAATTTAGCTTTTTTACATAATATTTTCATTGTGCTACACAGGAGTTAGTTTAATGTTAATAAGTAAAAAGGTTGTAGTTGTTTTTATTAAAGCGATCTATGATTAACATATATTTTACTGAGAGATAGAAATATCTAGGGTAAATCTAAACTAATGTCTGTGAAATATTTACTAAATCTGACACTTTTTGAGAGCTGATTCCATTACCCTTTAAAATGACATTGTAATCGTTTTAGAACTTTAAATCTGCTCGTTTCGTTGCCATATTTTTTTCAAGTAACCAGTTATCATATGTTTTGAAGTGACGCAGGCGTACGGGGCGACAAACAAGGCATGTGAAGCAACACAACAAGTGAGTGAAAAACAAATAAAACTTGATCAAAACCAGATGAGCACATACTCTGCCAAGGACACTTTGTGCGCATCAGACCACAATTACTTAAAATATGGTTCAAGTAATCAATCTCAGACTGTGCTGCCTCTTTCAGCAGAACACTGTGTTCTTACAGTTTTAGCTTTTATCCTAAATGCCATTTTTTCGGCTTCGGTTTAGACCCGATAAAGGGGACCCCCAAAACCTGCAAATGAAAGCCACATGCAGATTCCACCCATGTTTTTCCCACCAATCACAGCAAAGGCAGAGCAGTAGCCTCACACACATAAATATACACAGAAATGCCAGTCCTCCCACACATGCATTTCCACATGTGAATCCAGTTGTGTTCATGCATTCTCACGCAAGCCTTTTTGTACCATGTAATGAATTTCAGTCGTATTCAGTTTATTCGGTTACGATAAAACCTCCTCCTCACAGAGCTGTTCACAAAGAATCCAGTCTTGTGCATGTAACTGCTTATAACATGTAAACTCTCCAAACTCTTACAGGGAGTCACGACGTTGGGTGTTTGATCGGATGCAAGACATATCATGTGTCATTTTACACGAAATCACAGGTAGTCATGTCAGTTTTTCAAGACATTTGCAGCAGAGAAGTAAAAAAGAATATTGTGACAGTGTGGCGACGCGCCTTTAACAAGCAACACATGCGTTCTGCAGCACGGAAATGTGGGACGTGCGGTGGTGGATTCCACCAGAACTAGAGGAGAGACTGCTGTGAAGTGGACACAGGAAAGTCTTCAAGTTAATTTACTAAAGGTGCCATGAAGGCATTAACTGCTGCCAGTTTATTTATTTCATATCTCGTCACATTCTTTAGCAGACAGAATACATTTTTTGAAATTCCAGTATAAACACCTCTTCATCTTATTCTGATAAAAACGTAATGAGACCACTTAATTTTTCAAAATCTTCTTCTTTTTTTTTTTTATCAGCGGAGCAATGCAATAAATCACCAACGCAGTCAAGAACGCAAACCGCTTTAACGACATGCGATTATCATTTGTTTACACCACAGTGTGACTTTTACAGTGTATCGTGCAACACATAATATCATTCGACGTTTAAGGGGAAAAGTCTGCGGAACAGCAGCTTTTGTGACGTGACTGTATTTAAAGACGGTCCTTCTTCATGAGAATCGAATTAATCCTGATTATTTTCAGCACCAGAGATCTTCAGTTTTAATTTTTTAATGGTAACTTGAGGAGGTATTAAGATTTTGTTTTTGTTTAGAATGATCTAACTTTGTGTGGAGGTAAAACGTCTGTTAAATTTGAACCTCTTTACGATCATAATCATAATGTTATCATTCCTCACTCGTTGGACTTCACATTCCATACACAGTGCATATGAAAAATCCTTTACAAGAGAAAATAGAGAATGCAAACCGAAGAAAGCAAACACTGGCTCAGCTTAAGTTCTTGTCTGGATTCTGGACAGCAGAGATTAAGGAGAATAAAATTAGGAGAATAAAGAGTCATAAATGTGGATATTAGGGGCACAGTGTAAAATCTGGACAAACGTAAGTGGGACATAGGTAAGACTGTGTCTGAAAATGGACAATGACAAACTGGAACAAAGGTGAGTGGAAGCCAGAGAGTTCAGCAACACAGAGGTGACAAACAGATCGATACAGGTGCTTCACCAGTTTCCCAGTTTCCGGCGCTGACTGGTCCATGCTGACCTTTAAAAAAAACGCACAGTTCCCTCAGTGGACGTCAAAACTTTTGGGATCCACGCAGGGGAACTGGCTGAACTTGTACAAACACAGACGCAACCAAACAGCACACGTAGTTGTCTGTCAATAAATGTCAACTTGTTGTTGAAGGCAACATGATGAAATCCAAACACGTCTGAATGAGATTAGTTCATGAGGTTACGAGATTAGGTCAAAGTTGAAAGAAATAGCCTACTTTGGAAATGTTAGGCCCGTACCAACCATTCTCAGGCATAGATATCAAGGGGGACGCAGGGGATTCATGTCCCACAATATGTGCATCTGTCCCTTATAATTAAAAACAAGAAAAAACAGTTACAGCATGACTCAGTGTTAACTCAAACAATGCGTCCCACAGGGGCAGATCCTTTTTCTTCAGCACTTGGTCTTTTTTTTAATTTCCAAAATATGAATATGAATTATGAGCTCATAACCGCTGAATCTTCTGATTCCCCGCCAGAGGTTTAACAAGGTCACATTCTCTAATAGACTTAATGAAGGCTTTAATCAACTGTGGTCAAAACGTGTTATAGCCTCAGTCAGCTTCAATATCCTACTGAATAAAATCATCTCAAAACACAGATATATAGAGATATGATATGTTTTGAATGTGTAGAAGGTTTCGAACATGAGCAGAAATCTCGCTGCAACACATTTAAAAAAAAATAAATTAAATTAAATAGGTGTCACGTGCAAGTTAAAAGAGGTTACTTTCACAAATAAAAGAAGGCCTATAGGTGGTTCATCAGGGATAATATTAAATATTTGAAAGCAATGCATGTTTTTTTCTACTTTTTATTTGTAGAGGGTTTTTTTTTGTAGTTTTTCGTGTTATAAAGAACAAACATGAGGTCATGGATAGACCAATTCAGAATAAAACATGACAGAAATCTTACATAAAGCAGTTATGTAGAGTTTGTCTCACTGGCTAAAAAACCCACTTCTCTTTAGGGCCTTAAGGAATACAACATCTGTTCTAAAACATGTCTATGTTTAACTACACTGATAAAGAGATCAACAGTAGGACTGTTTTTCTGAAGTCAGCATTTTGTAAAGGCAGCCGGAAAGATCTTTAGAAAACAGTTATCAGTTTTATTTCTGGGTTATGTACAAGGTAGAGAGATATAAATGTTACACTGATATTAAAACCCAGGATTTTTGAGTTAGTTGCTGCTACTTCTTTCCAAAAAGGCTGGACAGATGGACAGGAGCGTGATCAATCATACTGTATTTCTCCACATTCCCTGTGGCAGCTCAGCTGTCGACCACTTTGTTTGGACTTCTGTTTGGAGTTATAAAGGAAATTAAGTGTTGGATTCTCTGAACTGCCTGGGGGATCAATAGGAGGATCCCCAGACCTGGGCTTAATGTGCCCCCCCACCACTTTTCAAACAAAACCCATGCCATTCATCCTTTACCACAGGCTAGACAGATGCTTTTTTGTTAAAGTAATGTTGTAACATTAATTCAGGACAAATATGCAGACTTTAAATTTGGTGGCAAGGCACGCTTCAGTAAAAGCTAACGTTATGCTTCAGGCCACTGTATGTGTGAAACAAGGACATCCGGTCAAAGGTTATAGGACCAAACAAACTGTACCGCTGCAGACACAACGTAAGGTAAAAAACAATCTTATCAGTTTCTTTAATAAGGGCACATGTGCATTTACATGTGGACTCTGCACATTGGCAGTTTTTTATGGTCTCAAAGTTTTCTGGCCATCATAAAATCACCAACTATGGAGACGTTGTTCTCAGGCTGCTAAAATGACTTTGAACCTCTCATGTGAAGAGAGAAGCTTATGAAAGCAGAAACAGATCGGCAGGGACACACAACACTGTTTTCACTCGCAGCACGCATCCCTGACACCCAAAATCTCCTGCTGGACTCTCCCCAAAACACAATCTTCCCCTCATAGTTATTCCCGTAGCTCCCATCCCCCGTCAGGCTTTTTTTCTTAAACACCTCCCCCGTCTCATTGTTTTCCCTTCCATGTAGCCTGGGTTATCTCTGAGAGCAATGTGTGTCCCCAATTTCCCTTGAAGTATTTGTTGTCCTAGGAAGCTCTGTGAATAGACAGAGGCACAAACAGCATTGGCCTGTTCCAGGGTACGGGGCCAGACAAATATTGAGGGACAATCGTCTGCTTGGTGGGCAAGAGCCCAATGCCACTGAGAGGAGACTCTCAGAGCAGAAAAGTGCAAACGTAACACTTCAGAGACGGCAGTAGGTCAGGACGTTGAACATAAGGATACTTCAAACTCCTCACAGACCCATTAGTGCCTCCTCTCTCATCCTAAACTCTGCTCGTCCCTTTCTTCCTTCTCCTCATTAGCAGAAACAGAATGAACTATCCAATTAGGCACTGTCACATTACTGAGCCAAAAGCATCCTCACACGCTGTCAGCTGGAAGCACTTCACAGGAAATGGGGGTTACCGATGGTTATAACAATTACACAAAAGCACATTATAGCGGTGGAGCTGGTCCAGTCACTGGGACGACGTCCCAAGTACAGTGCAAAGAGTTCACCTCTTACGGAGCTCCTGGGAAGTCTGAAAGAGGCAGGTCTGATTGGATTTACTGTAACAGGGGCAAGGGCATGTGATTTAGTTTTTCGCTGCGGGGTAAAGATGCAACGTTAATTAGATAAACTGTTAGCTTGAGTGAAATTTGCTGCATGTTGTGAGAACATACGACAACAGCTGAGAGAAGATGCATGAATTTAACTGATGCAACTCACTGATGAATCAGCAGAGTTTAATACTGAAAAACATCTGTATTTGCTCCCGTGCTGTTGCATTAACATATCCTTGAGCAGATAGTAGAGACAAAAAGCAGCAACGGGGGGTCTTGCCGCAGCTGTAGGCCTTTAAGCTGATTTCATTGTCATGCAATCTAATGCATCTCTTTCGGCAACACACTCAGCGTGGCCTCGAGACGTCTCTCTTCTTCCCAGTTTCTGCAATTTTCACCCGGCTTTAAAGAGTCGAAGTGGTGACAGTGAGCGGGGTTTCAGCACATGGTCTCTCATCTTATCTAGCCTAGATTTGGATAGTGAGAGCCTCATAGGCGTCCTTGGCTTAGTGATGATTTACTGATGAATCTGTTGCACAAATACTTTCAACCCCTGTATTTAAGGTGAACTGAGCCCAACAAACCAAATGTGGGACAAAGAGCATGTCTGTGTGCGACGGTGAAGGACATGTTACCGGTGCTGAGAGGTAGACATCAATTTAAACTTAAAAAAACCCAAAAGTTTGTATTTAGTTACAAAAATAAGAATAAACATAGCCCTGCTCACCTGTCATTCTGATGAAGATTTAAAACTTTGAAAAATGATCTATCTATCTATCTATCTATCTATCTATCTATCTATCTATCTATCTATCTATCTATCTATCTATCTATCTATC
>JAPQRN010000025.1:4637262-4654377 GCA_037367275.1 Coranthus polyacanthus | reverse complement strand
AAAAAATACATAAAAATTAAATAAATGCTTGTGTGGGTGTGCCCGATTTCTTCATATGACTCAAAAAAGAGGTCACATGAGGAAGTATAATCAGATCACTGGGACTAGTGGTAAAGGTGCTTTTTCACCACAGTTTTGTCAGTTCACTTCGACTTCATATCTTTCCATGGAGATGCTGTAACTCGTGGAGGTCGTGAGCTGTTTCTGTTGGAAGTAAAGGAAAGACCGGCTGCATCATTACCCCTGTAGTCATCACATTCCTCCTCAGTACAGGAAGGCCACGCTGTGATGGAGGTCAGGACCTGTGCTTAGCAGGTTGCTGGTGTAGTGACACATGTGTAGGGTACCACGTCGGGAGGTGATGGCTTTCGTCAGTGAGGAAATGCTTTTGTTACAGTTTGATAATCAGCAGGATTACGCAGGAACTACTGCACTGATTTTCATGAAACTTAGAGGAAGGCTAGGGTATAGGTAGGGCTGTGTGATATGAACAAAAAAAAAATGAAATCTTGATTTGTTTAAATTTTCTGGTTGATTCATGATTTTAAATCTTTTTTTCTGTCTACATAAAGTAAAGATAAAACTTGATTCAAAAGCAGTTGGACTTGCAACAGTGTCAATGTGCATTATTTGTTTCAAAAAGAAGAAGAAATATTGCCCAGCTGTATAAACCCATACATAGATCCTGGCTTGTTTTTTTTTTTTTCCAACATTGTGACATATGGCATTTACAGGGCAGCAGGGTGAAAACAGGCGCTCTCAGAAAGCCCTCCTAGTTTTCGTTGTTTAGTAGATATATTCCGGGTAGACTGCTGATCAGTAGCTTTTCTTATTACATTTTTAAATCATTTTTTGCTGCAGTGGATCTGATCAGTGGTTTGGTTGGATAAAGGCAGAGAGAAATGGGACTGGCACAAGCCTGTGATAGTTTGCATAGCGTGTGTTGGTGCAGGAATTAGTGGAAGGTCAATGTGTCGGGCAACATGAGAGGGGCAGCAAGACTAACTATCTGGCCCTTGGATGACCTGTTACTACAAGAAGTTTAGTCCCTCTTGAAAGGTCCTGATAAATTATAGCCTCGACCTCGGTGTTTATGCCAGTGTGACATTTATAGCTGTTGTGTTTCACTGCGTCTGTCCAAAGTTTCCAGGGGGATTAATTGCTTTCCCAGTTTTTGAGGAGGGCTGATGTATATTTCAATTCATTATATCCATATAATAACAAATTCTTTGTCTTTTGCTTTTATTCACGTGGTTGTGACATGCTTTTATTTGATAGTGGACATTAAAGGGCAGATGGAACTCAAGGGGAGAGAGAGAGAGAGAGGGAAACAACTTTCAACAAAGGTCACCCTCACCAGGAATCAAACTGGGGACGGTGTCACTTAACTAGCTGGCCAGCTTATCTGTCATTTCTGTCATTTCTGTCTGTCATGTCACCTCTCTCTTCTGGACTGAGTTGGGTGATCATCGAAAGTTTTGCAATTTAACACCTACTGGCTTTCTGTCTAAGAAAAGTAATGTTTCCTGCCAAATAAGTACACGTGCACACACCTCACTCTTCAAATCTGCGTTTTCGTAGTGGTGTCGTGGCTTGAAGCGTCTGAGCTCTCAGATCAAATACACACTGAATACCGGCCGTCTCAAATTAAATATAGTTAGTCTGTCAGGGCTCGCGTCAAGGTGAATCCACCCAGTGTGCTTTGTGTGCTAGCTGTGTGGTGGCTAATGCATGGGGACTGACGGCATACGAAAACCAAGATGGAGGAAGTGAAACTCCGTGCATGCTTATTCACATCTCTGGGTGTGCTGACTGTTTGGTTTTTAATGTCATCTGTTTGACTGTTTGTTGGTCCTAAGGACTACAACACATCTTTGTTTGTTGACTGTAGTCAGATGTGTTTGAGCCAGTATTTGAGAAGACTGACTTTTGTTTGTGGGAAAAGGCAGTTGTCACACACAAAGACATCTCAGGAATTTAGTTTTGTGCGATTAAGTTATAATAAAAACTACCAGGGATGGAGTAAAAGAACAACATTTTTTTGCTATCATTTGCTAATAATATCAGTTAAACTCTACACTTGTAATCACAGAGATTCACACCATCAAATAAAAAGGGAGCTGCCATGTTGCATGTGTCCTTTAGGATGGGACCTATGTGGAAATATAGACACACTTAAACAGGTGGCCTTTGTGTGCTATATTTACTATTTACAGATAGTGCTCTGTGTGTAACTTTATAGTATGTCATGAGGCCACATTATTTTTATACAGGTAAAACTGTGCTGTGTTGGCCTGAGCACGTTTTCCAGGAAATGCAGCATGTGCACAAATCAGATTTAGTGAGTGTATTAATGTCACCCATGATAGAAAATGTTCCTCCTAAAGCAGACTCACAATGAACACCCACAAGCTTTCAGGGAAACCACATGATCTAACTAAGCCGTCCAGTATAACATACAGGAGGCAGGTACGCATGGGAGTGGACTAGTATCAGTATAACTGACCTATTTTCTTATACCGTAGACATGTGCATTACACAGTGCTCTGTCGCACAGCTGAGCCCACATATTTCATGAATGAGGCTACTATTTAAACTTCTGTTCAACTCCAGAATGCATAAGGATGTGTCTGCCTACACCCTCAAAAACTCCTCTAGCTGAATCCACCACGTATTCTACAGCTCAGTTTTCTAGTTTTGTGTGAAAAGCTTTGGTGTCAATCTCACTGAGCCTGACTTTTCTCACCAATTGCTTGTTTATCTTGGCTCAGCTGTTTAGTGGCATCCAGACAGATCTTTGCTGTAATCTGCTGCCCAGAAAACCAAAACCATGACGTAAAAGCAGCACTTAGCCGCAGGCAGAGTTGGGAGGTTAATTCTCAGAGGCTAATACTAGGCAGTATTTCATCAGTTGTTAAATTCAATGTAAATGTTGTTCTTGTTAATGAAGGTTTGACATGACCTGAAACTGCCTTGATATAAGGGGGAAAAAAAGCAGCGATCATCATGACTGTGCAATGACTTGAAACATGAAAAAACTGGCTCTTTATATACACAGGATTTGTCTCATTGTGTTGACTCACCATGACATGAGGTTTCTTTTGTTAACGTCAGTTCAGGGCAAAAGCAGAGCTAGCTGAAGTTCAAATCTTTATACTGTGTGACTGGGGAACATGGCCAAAAATGTCCACTGATAATTAGCACAATACATTTCAAATATTTTTTTTCTTTAAAGATTAAAGGCTGATTCATGCTCCTAAAAGATGAAGAAACCAGGTGGGTAATTGTGGTTTCACACGGTGTACTTATTCGCAGAACATGACAAACACTTTGCCGAACAACGGGGCATTTCACAAATCAGAGGTGGAATAAGCTGGTCAGCCTTTAAACAATACCACGCGCTGGCCTTTTTCTTTGTAGTTTAAGCAGACTAGGTTACACTGGGTATCGCTGCCCTCTGCTAGCCAGGGACATACATGTGGATGTTGCAGATCAGGCTTCCGGGTGCTATTTAAACATTGAAGCAACATTTTGTTGTATTGACAATGAGGAAAATTGTAATAATTATCGTTGTTGTTTTTTATCGCCCAGCCCTATTACACTATGTTTGAATCTTCTGCCAGCCACTTAGAGTACACAGTCACACTGATGTGTAAAGTATGCTGACCCAGTTAAAATACTCGTAATGACCATCAGCAGTGGAGTCTTATGTCTTGCAGCCACAGAGCAGAGTTAACCAGTCACTGGAACAGGCCGGCCGAGTAATGATTAGTGCAGTGTGCTTGTTTACAGCATGATCCAGTCCAAATGCCTTGTAGGGGAGCAAGACGTCTGGCTGTTCATTAGGTTTTACCAGTGTACCTAAAGCCTCCCTCACCAACTTAGGACACACTGTTCAGTCTTTTAACTGAGCAGTGTGGTTTTGTTGTTTCACTGGAGTTTGTTTTCTACAGATTTAAAAACAAAAAACAAAAAAAAAAACCCTGTTAGCGCTAAGATGTTGCCTGTGATGTTCCTCTCTTTTAACTTCCATATTGTTACTTCAGTGTCAAATAAATGGTCACGACACAGATTTAGTGTGATGTGACTGGTTTTGGATTTGGATTTTTGTTCCGGAGGCCATTTAAGGCAAATGGTCCAAACAGTAGCAGGGCTGATGTCAGAGCAGAGCATAAATAGCTCCACTTCTGTGAGGCCTAAATAGAAAAGAGGGCATTTAGATGGAAATGTTCATTGATGAAGCTCTGGGATTTCCAGCTGTTTTAGGCAACTTTTAAATATTTAATGAAATTCTTCATTTGGTTTGAACATACAGTCAGATTGGCATGTTGCATTTTGCTGTGAGAGGACATTGAGCTGTCAGAGCTTCACTGTCACCTGATCAGGTTGTAGGCCTCAACGTTGTGTTATTTTTATATGCGGTTTGCACACTGACATTTATATAATGACTGTTCTCAGTGGCATCATTCGCCTGCACTGATTCTTTATACTGCGTAAAAGGTCATTCCTAGATGTAGATGCAGAAGTGATTTTCCTGCAGCCTTTTACTGAAGTTTGCCTTGCTGGTTCCGGTGTCACAAAGTTCTTGTCTAATTTTGTTGTAAGGTAAGTAGTCAGACAGGCTTTTCTGCTGTTGGTATGTTGGCGTGAAGCCTGGCACAGATGTTCCTTCTCCTAACATTGTAAAAAAGGATCACAAACACGCAGTAAATCTGTCTCTTTCATTCCTCATTTTTATTTCTCTCCCCTCCACCACTCCACACCTGTCCTCCCTCTCTCCAAACTCATCCAACTTTTGTTGCATATTTATTTTGTTACCAATAGCAAATTGGATAAAATAAGACGCGCCAGAAAAGGATGAAATATGTATTATGTATCTTCTTGTACCATCTGTCAGTCTTCCCTAAAATTTACAATCCCTGTTTCTCTGCTCTTCGTAGGTTCTGTTTTGAATCCAGACCTCCGGCATCCTCTGAAGCCCAGCTGTCCACCAGCGGTGTGCGCTTGACTTCCTTGTCCTCGCTCCTCTTCGTCAGCAGACATGCCACCAGCGGTGGGCGGACCTGTGGGGTACACCCCTCCTGAAGGTGGCTGGGGCTGGGCAGTGGTGGTGGGGGCCTTCATCTCTATCGGCTTCTCCTATGCCTTCCCCAAGTCCATCACCGTCTTCTTCAAAGAGATAGAAGTCATCTTCAATGCCACACCCAGCCAGGTGTCCTGGATCTCCTCCATCATGCTGGCGGTCATGTACGCAGGAGGTGAGTGGTACATGTGTGTGTTCACTGTAAACAGTGCAGTCAACGCGTGCTTTATTACAACACTGAATGACAGTGGACACATTTTGACAGACTGACAACAAATCAGTCCAAATATAAAAAGATTACCCCCTTAGGTCAGTGTTTAGCTAGAGCCTGTATTAATGAATGCTATTATCCCTCTTTGTAAAAAGTCTGACTGACTTCACTTCTAGTGAAGACTCTTTACAACAGACTGTCTAAATTCCTGAGAAATGTTTCCCTTCATATCCAACAACAGCTACACATCATAACCACATCCACAACAATTTAGCAGCATTTCTAATAATGGACATTTTCAGATTTTTTTCCCCCCATAATATCCCCTAAAATTGGTTTAGAGGAACACGCAGCTGAAGACAGACAGCAGATGGAAAATGTGTCATCTTACACACAAGAATGTGCTTTTCTGTGGTATTTTGACACCAGATCAAACTCACTGAGCTCATACAGTTGTATATTATACTTCATTTCATAAAAACGGTAAGAAGAGGTTAACGCTCAATTTAGTAAAAACAGTTAAGAATGATTTTTAGCGGTTGCTGGTCTTTTTTAATTATGAATTGCTGGAGACGGGTGTTTTCTGGTTGATTGTTTTGTCCGACTTTGTTTCTTATGAGGCTTTACCTCTTTATCTTTCACCCTTCACTGAAGGCAAACAAAACAAACAAACCTTTTTTTTTTTTTCCTGTGCTGATTTTTCTCTCTATCCAGTTGTTGTCATTCCTTATTCTTCCTCATTTGTTCCGTGCTTTCTCACAGCTTTAATAACACCTACTGGGGAGCAGGAGAAAATATTAGCCTCTTACAAGAACTGCTCGTTCAAACAGATTTGTTCTTAAAATCCAGCGTATCCAGGGATTTTCTCTCTGGTACAAATAAAATTCACAGGTGGTCGTGTGCTACTAACCAGGCCTCCTGTCTTTTATCCACAGTTTGACTTCAGAATTCATGCCTAAATATGAGTTATTGTCTGTATATCATACAAAAACAAAGTGAAAATGTATTTACCATATCATCATGGTTTGCCAGTTTACGGTTTACTTTTGAGTGGTATGTTTCATCACAGTAGGTTATGTTTTTAGTAGTTTGAGATTCGGTCAGTGCTCTGTATCATCCATAAACCAACTGCCCATGACTGGTAGATCCCCTAAACCCCTCTCCCATATTAACCGAAAATCCTTTACTTCATAAGTGTGTTACTTCTACTACTAAGTTACTAAGTTACTACTAATAAGTGACTTCCATTAGAACATGTATAAAGCTGACTTTTTTTCCCCAGGATGTTCATGTATGTCTGTACTTAGGATCTTAAGCTTAGAGAAGTGGCCTATAAAGTTGCCATGACCAGAAAACTTGTGATGTGACCTAATTTTTTACAAGTTAAAACCGGCCCTGCCTACTGTGTTGGTTTTGTCACTCTGCTTCAACAGCTTTTTCCCCATTCCATTAAAGAAGGATTCCAGGAAGACTCTAATCCAGTTTTAGATAAGATTTGGTTTCAGATCAGCTTTCGTCCTTTTTGTCCAGGGATACAAAGAGAAGTCTTTCCTCTCCCTCGCGTCATGGCATTTCACATGAACACCCCACATCCTAGACACTCGGTTTCTGTCTCTGTGTTTCTCTACTTGCCTGCCTGCATGTCTTTGTTTTTTGGGAGGTTTAGGCCTTTAGGAAGGAGATCCGCTGAGAGACAGAGAGGGAGCAGTGAAATTGCATAACATCAGCCAGATGTTTATGCACTTTCTCTTTTTCTTTTTTTTTTTCTCCTCAGTATTTCCTTTTTCTTCCCTTTTTATTCACAATTCGGTCCTGAGGTGCGGTGATGTCACTGCCTGATTCTAGCATGAATGAAGCTGCATTGGTTGACAAACTCTCGGCCAAAATTACAAAAACTACAGTGTATTAGTCACTTGACGCACACAAGGCAGGACACGTACTGATTTCCCTGTAATTGAACCTCACATGCTGATTCATTGTGGCCAGATGACGTTGCTGACGACTGACTAAACGTGGGATCCAGTTCCAAGTGCACAGGCTGCCCTTCACAGACATTAATACACATCAGATACAGGAAGAAAGAAAGAGTTACACACACTTAAAATTGTCCCGTTGGGTATTTCGACATAAAGGAAAACAGTTAACGCCTAAAGAACTGTAAAGCTCATTTCAAAATACACTTTAATATGAACCGCAGTTTAAACATGTCAGTACCTGTCCCAACGGTGAGTATTTAACAAATTCTCCTTCTGTATACTTTAATTTATCACAATATCAGATGTAGCCAGAAGAATGTGCACCACCGTTTTTTTTTTAGCACGCTGACCCCATCCCATTTTCAAGTGGTGCATCTTTCCCAGAGGGATCTTCTCCAAATTGGCACTCTGTACTAGTTTGGGAAAGATAAACAGAAGACTCCTTTTCAGCTCAGTGACTCCAAATATGATCAATGTGTTGTTGCACCAGAAAATAGTTGTGGTCTAGTTCATCAAAGTCAATCTTTTCAAAGGGAGTATGATGCATGGATTCCATTTTTTTTTTTTTTTTTTTTAATTCATAAATGGAAATTTGTATTTATTGTAATTTAAAACAGGATACTGGATCTGTAGGATGCCGATCACAAGTGAAGAAGACCGATATTTCTAACTGATATATACATTATATACACACAAGAAAGAAAGTACCACTCAGTAACATTTCAACAATATGTATTCAGTCATTTTTCACATTGAACTGGAGGAATTATAAATGATAAGTAAATAAATGTTCTGTTGTCATTTCAGTGTTGATAGGCTGTTACGTGTGATGTCTAACCAATCAGACAGTGCTGTGGGTGGGACATCAAGAGACAAAGAGAGGCATTTATTTATTTATTTTATTGGTTTAAAAAAAAAGTTCATCGTAAAAATGTGAATATCTGCTCTGATAATAGGTCTATCCTTTGTAGAAACTTAAAGGGACTGAAAAGGGCCTAGTTTACGCAGAACCAATTATATTTAACTGATAAACATTACAGGAAAAATGAGGCTTGCACAACAAGTTTCACTTCATGAGTTCGGTGGAAACAAAATCGTGTTCCTGTCTTTTGAGCCATAGGATCTCTGTTGCTTTGTTTGAGGAAAGAAAGGCTCCGTCTGAAGGATCTTCTTCTGCTTATGTGAGGACTTTATGCACGAACAAACACCGTCCTTTGTAAATGCCACAATTGCTGGAGGTTAAAGGATACATACATTGATATAATTGGGCATGAAGTGGCCTGTTGACTGAGTAGTTGAGCTTGCATTTATCACTGGCAAACAAATGCGAAACACTATTACATAACACTATTGTGAAAGCTGGCCTCTCAGCATACAGTGCAGATAGAAGTGTACAATACAGTTGGAGATATGTCATGCATGCCTAATAACTGTTGGGGCAAATCCAATCAGCTGTTTCAGAGATGGGTGTTGCATATGACATATTTCTCATAGATTTGTTTTTTTTTTCTGGTAGGACTGACTCACCACCAGCTGCTACCCTCCTTCATACACGTACAGAGGGAAAAAGTGTTGGTGTAGCTGCTCCACTGGGCTCATTTTGTACATGTTTGCTCCCTTGTGTTCATCTCTGACGCTGTGTCATGGCGTTGTCTTTTTCCTTTTATGAGTCCTTTCTTTCACCGAGAGAGAGAGACGGAGAGCGAAGTGATAGAGGCAGGCGGGGAAACAAATCGTTTATATAATATCTCCGAGAACACTTCTCACTGCCCTCTTTGTGTTTTGCCAGAGAGCAACAAAGACTGTCACTACCAATTTGTTTATGTGTGCATGAGAGTTGGGCGGACGCACACTCGTTCCTGTCCTTGTACAGGTTCACCGAAGGAAGAAGCGCCACGAAGTGAGCACATACACAACAAAATACGCGACACAGAGCCTCCTTAGCAGGGACTTTTATCTCCTGTTTGACTCCAACATAGAAACCCACAAAGACGGGCTTCAAGCCAAGCACACTGGCCCTCAGTCTCAGACACAACACAGAAACAAGGTGTCCAGGAGGAATTTAGTGTGTGCGTGAGTGAATGCTCATGGATCCAGGGCGCCTCCAGTCATTGTGGCCTGCTGCCAAATTTCAAGGGCAAAGCCGCTCTGGTGGGTCAGTGTGAGAGGCCCATGCAGGTTGTGAGGACATGGATCCCCGGTGCATTATTACAAAAGAATGAGGTTTAAACTACTAAATTATTCATATTCAGTAATCTCTCATTTTTCTTAGTTTATTTAGCTTCTCCTCCCTTTAGGTTACTTTATGTAACAGGTCAACACTTGCAAATATTTGTA
The DNA here is from genome assembly GCA_037367275.1 of Coranthus polyacanthus. Classification (NCBI taxonomy): domain Eukaryota; kingdom Metazoa; phylum Chordata; class Actinopteri; order Kurtiformes; family Apogonidae; genus Coranthus; species Coranthus polyacanthus. The sequence continues at coordinate 4,644,770 of JAPQRN010000025.1, read as the reverse complement.
TTCAGGCGCTTATTCGTCCAATTTATGCCTTCTCCATGGTTCAGTTTCCGTCCTTTCATGCAGAATAGTTGTACGCTGAGCTGTAGATTCTGCAGGCTTTTACTTTGTATTCCAGCAGAGCCAGTGTCACCCTGGATCCATGTGAAGGCCCATTCATAGCCAGCTTGGCACGCATGCTGAGACACGTGGACACATCTCTTTTTTTTCATGTTTTTTCTTCCTCCGTCTCATTTCTCACGGTGTGCATCATTTTTCTATAAAACCTCCTGACTTGTACCACGTTTTACCTTGCACTGCTCGGATTTCTTCTTCCTTCTCTCTTTTCATTCCTCCGTCCACACTTCTCTCCCCTCATTCTTTCCTTCCTCTCCTTCCATATTTCATCCAAGCACTGTTACACAATCCGTTATTGTCCCTCTTTAATTCATGCAGTGATAGCCCCACCTGTTGGTGAACAGTTGAAATGGTGAACTGATGTTCAGTAGGTGGACAGTGAAATGTTTTCCTACATATAATTTAAAATGTGCATGTACTAAAAGTAAAGTAAAGTTGTTAAAGCTTCATCAGTAGTTTGTAGGTTTTTCTTATTTTTTTACCACATCATTTTTCAAAATGAGAGGTATCATAATGACATGTAATCAAGGTAAATAAGGAAAGGAAAAAGAAACCAACAACAACAAAGAAAAAACAGCACCTAGGAGAGGTTACAAGTATATCGTACATTTGTTCACCTTCAAGACTTCAAGAACATTCATGTTCAAATTATTCACAAGTCTTTCTTTCACCTACTCTTCTATCACTCATCATCCATCCATCAGCGGTACAATATTTAGTTAATCTATTAGTAAATTGAATAAAGAAAACTATCAGCAACTACTTTAATAATTGATTAATCATATTTTTAACCGTGTAATGTTATTTCTTTTTGGTTTCTGAAAGTAAACTGAACGGATAATTGGCTAAAGAAAGAAAGTGGGTGATATCTAACTGAAGATTTTCCTGGAAAATAAAAGCTGTCACCAAATGCTGGCTGCAGACAAACCCCTCTACCTTTTTTACAGGGATTGTCAATTGTATACCCTTCATGGAAAATATGGCCTGTAGTCCAGGTCTACAGAAAGTCAAAGGCGAGACGTACTGGAGGAAATGAGACTGTTAAACACGGGAAACACACATTGAATAGGGAACCATTTACTTGTCTCCTGTGTTAGGTATTAATGCTGAAATCCCTGTCTAATGAACTGAATCTGTCTCGTGTGTGTGGGGGGGGAGTACACTAGTTGATGATGAAAATGACTGTTTACAGATTCAACACTGCTGTGGTCTCACTTTGTTTTTCCTTCATTGTGTCCAGGTCCAATCAGCAGCATCCTCGTGAACAAGTTTGGCAGTCGACCGATCATCATGGTCGGTGGATGTCTGGCTGGGTCGGGACTGGTCGCAGCCTCCTTTTGCAACACCGTGGAGCAGCTCTATTTCTTCATAGGTGTAGTGGGAGGTCAGTGGTTTTTCATCTGTAACACACATAAATGTATCCTGTGACGTAGGATTTAACTTGCTGCCAGCTGTTATATTCATTTATAAGGTCCTTATTCCCCTCCTTTCTGTTTTCCTCTGCAGGTTTGGGACTGGCCTTCAACTTGAATCCAGCCCTCACTATGATCGGTAAATACTTCTACAAGCGTCGGCCCATCGCCAACGGCATTGCTATGGCAGGCAGCCCCGTCTTCTTGTCCACTCTGGCTCCTCTCAACTCTTGGCTGTACGATGAGTTCGGATGGAGAGGAAGCTTCCTCATCCTCGGAGGCCTTCTGCTGAACTGCTGTGTGGCCGGTTCCCTCATGCGCCCCATCGGACCCAAACCTCAGCCGGTCAAAGCCGACTCTGAAACTGGAGACGGCAAGGCTGCGGAGGTGATGGAGCAGCAGCCTAAGAAGACAGTGCTGCAGACTATTAACTCCTTTATTGACTTGACTTTGTTTAAACACCGTGGCTTCCTGCTGTACCTCATGGGCAATGTGGTCATGTTCTTCGGCCTCTTCGCTCCCCTCGTGTTTCTCTCCAACTACGCCAAGAGCAAAGAGATAAGCAAGGAAAAGGCCGCCTTCCTGCTGTCGGTGCTGGCTTTCGTCGACATGTTTGCCCGACCCTCCATGGGCCTAGTAGCCAACACCAGATGGGTCCGTCCCAGGGTGCAGTACTTCTTCGCAGCTGCTGTCCTCTACAATGGAGTGTGTCATGTGCTGGCACCGCTGTCAGTGGACTACACTGGATTTGTGATCTACGCCATCTTCTTTGGTTTTGCCTTCGGTTGGCTCAGTGCGGTGCTGTTTGAGACACTCATGGACCTGGTGGGGGCCCAGAGGTTCTCCTCTGCTGTAGGACTGGTCACCATAGTGGAGTGTGGACCGGTGCTGTTGGGTCCACCGCTTACAGGTAAGATACCCAGCATGCCTTGGAGTCAAAAGGAGGATTGTGTTTTGAGGGAGACTTTTCATTTGAAAAATTCATCAGGAATTAGTTACGTTTATTTACGCTTTAATCCTTTGTCACTGGCGGAAATGAAAACGAAGCAGATTTGACCTGAATTCTGTTTCACTTTCAAGTTTGTGTTGCATTGTTCATTGTAGTTTTTATTTCATTTTTGTGTTTTTATTCAGTGTCAGTGTAGTACATTTTTTAACTGCTAGTTTTATTTTTGGTTAACTATAATAAAACTCTGGAGGGAGGGCTAAGCCACTTCATTTTAACCTATCTGGGTTTTTTGTACTTTTTGCTACTATTTCTAACCGTAACAATATCACTGTAAACACAGTTAACTACTGAGATGTGGGAATACGGAGACATTGTTAAATAAATCTGGTGGCGCAGTCAGTCATTTAGTTACTGAATACTTACTCAGAAGTGTCTCTCTTGTCCACTTGCAGGTAGTTTCTATAACTACTACCACCACTACGACTACACCTATATCTCCTCTGGCATCATCCTAATGGTCGCCAGTGTCTTCCTCTTTGCGGGAATGGGCATCAACTACCACCTGTTGGCACGGGAGAAGAAAGAGGAGGAGAGAAGAGAAAGAGAAGAGCCAAAGGAGGAGCGCACAGCGATGCTGGCACCTCCCTCACCTTCAAAATCAGATGAGGAGGCGGACGAGAAAAACGCACCTCCGGCTGTCACACTGGAAAACGTTGCAAGGATGGATGAGGATACAGTATAAAAAGTCAAAATGGACTCGATGGACCCACACTGCATCACACACCTCACAGAAACAGACACATGCACACACTTTACAAAAGTTGCAGTTACTCAGTGCAGCCACAAGCCGTCTAGAGAGATAACACTTCCTTGTACACAGCCCTGAAGCCATAAGACAATTACTTTATCATGAAAGCCTGAGACCTGGCGCTGCGACGTCACGCTCGTCGAGCAGCGGCGCACCGCTTTGAGACCTCTGGTATTTGATGTGCCTTTGGTAAACTCGAGTCCTCCAGGAGCACACGCCGGCTTACATAAACACCAGATAGACGCACAACAGACAGAATGACTGTAATCTAATCATCCAGTTATGAGGACTTTATTCTCAGGGTCTTGAGCTGCCGTACACACCCACAAACTCACACACACGGATCTTTAAATCTGATTTAGTCAAAGGAAGGCTCAGCTATACTGCCACATACTTCATACACACTGACATTTCTTCACTCCTCAAGGGCTAGACATAAGTTAAAGGGACACATCCATAATCAGTATATTTATCTGTGCAGTGTTCACATGATAGTGTGTTGCGTTAATTGCACTTCCAGGTCGTAACATTTATGTAAACACAAAGAATTAGACAGTATATGAAGTAAAAAATATCGTGAACGTCACTACAACACAGGGAAAAGGACTTTTTATGTCAGGAGCAGTAGTATTTCTTATCTTTTAAAGTGAACAACTGAACAAAAACTGAAAACAACAAAGACATAGGAAAGTGAATCACATGAAGGAAAACTCAAGCTAACACAGCTCCGCGGTGTAAGGCTAGCAGGTTACCTGCAGTTTAAAAGGCGCTGCCGATCGTGTGCTTGTGCATAAATGTGTGTCCACGGTGTGTAAAAAGTATTACCACGCCGCCCAACCAGAGGAGCTCATCATACGCTGTCATATTGATAAAGATGAGACACATTTAAACAAAAACACTCAGTTCCACTCCAGTGCCCCACCGATTATCTGCTGTGCAAGCAGCAGGATGAGACCTCTCACAGTATTAAATGACACCACACACTGGTTTCTGGGGAATAATAGGCTGTGACTCAACCAGAAAGGTGGATTTCCTAGGTGTGTGTGCTTCGATCTGCCCTGCTGTGGTGCAAAACTAGAAACAAATTTTATCCAAAATCCAAAAAAGTCCTATTTTCTTTTTGTCATTTTGGGTTTTAGGAGTCACAGCAATTTAGTGTTCTTTTTTAATTAATTGTGAATAACACCGTAGTTTACAGTGATATCAAATGTGTGATTTGAAGAATTCTATTTTATCTCACTGTATGATTACAATGTGACTTTTCTTTTGATGGGTTTGGATGAAGCGTGTGCGTGTGAATGAGAGAAGATGTATTTGTGTCTTTGTTTTAAATTGTAGCCATGCTTCATTTCGTTTGCGTTTGAAGTTCATTGCAGCATCATCATGAGCTGTACAGAGTGTGTCATATCAGATCAACGATGTTTAAAATTTCAAACAAATGCTTTGTGAAAAACAAGGAGACATTGATCATTGACATGGGTGGCAGCCAACGTAAACTGCTGAGGTTTGCAGTAGAAACGTGTTTACCAGCAGCAGACACTTTTCAGCCTAAATAAGCTTTCATTGTTTCCCTAAGAGAAAATAAATGGAGGTTTTAAACAATTCTCAAGTCACCTTTTGCAGCAACAGAATTTCAAGTTTTTAAACAAAGCTCTTTTGAAACTTACCACAGATTAGATTTCTAGAGCCACATTTTTGCATCATTTTTAAAATTCTATTAAGACCATTTTATTTCAGTGAAAGATACAGTCACAAAATGTAAATTGTTCTGTAATGAAACTTTACTTTGCCATTTCAGAAAATCCAGATATTTCACTTTTCACAAATGCTGTCATTGCACTATAAACCAACTCGTAATTCAGACGCGTTTAACGTGACATAACAATCTCTGTTTAGAATGAAAACCGGTTGAAAAGGTTGTACATTTATTCTGTTAGTTTTTCTTTTTCTTTTGGTTAAAGTTGTTCAGTAAATACCATGACTAAAATTAAGTATAATTTCCAACAAATAATGTGTGTAAATGGTTTAAAGTACATTTTGGAAACCATTGCCATTGGGAACCGAAGTTTTTTTTTTGTTTTTTTTTTTAAGTACCAATGGGACAATCGTTTCTCTCCCGTTCCATCTGAAATATGTACTTGTCCTTGTCAATACTGTAAATTAGAAGTAGGTTCTTCTGGACAGGTTCGTATTTGACGGGAACGAGCACCGGAAGTAGTTGCAGACCGGACTGCTGTCTCGGCGTATCCACATTCCCCTGCTCAACACTCAGTCATCCAACCTGTAATTGGGTTATTTCACCTTCGACGCGAGCGAGAACAAAAGGTGACACATTGAAAGATTGTAAGGAATCGATTTCACTGAAAATTTGAATGTTAGTGTTTTCCAGTGCAGGGTTTTTGAAAATTGTACTGTACATGTCTGCAGCAACTTTTGTTGTTAAAACAGAACAAATTATTGTTTGAAGTTTCTGCAAAATAACATTTTTTTTTTTTTTTTTTTTTTTTTTAAAGTAGTAGTCCATATGTTTTACGTTTGTATGTGGGATGTGTTTATATGACTGTTGAGACTGAATAAATGTTTTTTAAAACAATACTATGCATTTGACGTGTTCTGTCCCAAACAGAAATGTAATATGACACAAAAACGTTATGTTGCGATAACGCAATAATGCAATATGATAATCACGTACATGCATCCTATTGTTTGAAGAGAGAAGGGAACCACTTTACATTAAGACCAGGCTCCCAGAGCATTTTATAATTAGGTTTTAAACTCTGTAAATCATTCATTAGCTCACTAGAAAAAAAAAAATCTGTTGCTGGCCAGATAGTGAGGCCACATTTATGTTTATTGTTAATGCTATCTCAACGTTTCCTTTGTTTTTTTTTTATCACTTTACAATCAGGCTCCGTTGACTGGTTATAGACGGTAGTAACTTATTATTAAATGCTTTCACATGCCAACTGATCAAGGGATAAGTTACACAACTACTGAGATTTAACAGAAGAAGTCAGAGGTTCCCAAACTTCTTCAGCTCGAGACCCAAAAAGTCTATTTAATGTCTCTTTGGGACCCAAATTTATGAAAATACAACTTGGCATCTCAGCAACACACTGTCGCCAACGAACTTCTTTGCATCATTTTCATCCTGTTTTTGTCTCTTGTGTCTTTTTAATTTTTTTTTAGGTAATTTTCAACTTACGTTTCATTCTTTTACACAATTTTCGTCTTTTTGCATCTTTTACACGACTGACACCTCCTCTACATTCTCTGTACATTCTTGCTCTCTTTTAATCAAGAAAATTAATTCCCATGTCATATTATTATGTATTTTACGCTGACATTCGGCTCAATAAAACAGCTCCATAGCCCTAAGTTTGGGAAACACAGGAATAGATAAATGAAATGTGCAGCAGTAACTTCATTTTGCCAAATATTGATCCCGAATTGATGCATGAAAACTGTGTTACAAATCTTTATAATTGTTTATTTGTGATTTCTGAAGTGCTTCCTAATTAATAATCTAATTACAAATCATTTATAAACCCTTTATAAGAGTAGTTTTATTGTAATTGGTAGCGATATAAGAACATGAAATAAGAATAGTAAAACTTGTACATATGTTAAAATATATGAAATTGTTCCAATTTCTAATATGTTTTATGTTTGTACATATATGTACATAATGTATATGTTTTCACTTCATATGTACATTATATTTCAAATTCAGAAATTCAAAACATACACATATATTCACGCATTTACGGATGGGTATAAAAAGTATCAGCAGTCAGATGCAAAAAAAAAAACAAAAAAACCAACAACACACAAACAGGCATGTTCAAAATATTTAGACTCAATAAAATATTTCACAGCAATTTGCCTCATACTTTAATAACACTTCAGTTTTGTTCCATTCTACGAAGAGTGCAGTGCCAGGTTGTGTGTTTGTTTTTGTGTGTTTAGTAGTTTGAGGTGTGCGTGGTGGTGGAGTCGTTGGGTAAGGAGCCGCGGCGCTGTGAGTTCCTGCGACACAGCAGCAGCAGCCGAAGCTCTGGAGAGACGCTGCTGGAGAACGCGGAGTAGATCCACGGGTTGGTGCAGGAGTTTAGACTGGCCAACAGCATCAGCAGAGTGAACACAGCACCTGCACACACACACACACACACACACACACACACACACACACACACACACACACACACACACACACACACACACA
>JAPQRN010000025.1:4606422-4624015 GCA_037367275.1 Coranthus polyacanthus | reverse complement strand
TTTATCCTGCCCCCCCCCCCCCCCCAGCAGAGCACGTCATAAAAGAGGAAACAGCTGAGATTCCCTGATAAAAACATGATGAAGCTCCTCGCTAATATTAAGGGACATCAGCTTCCCCCTGAAAAAGAATAATCTCGGGCCTTCTTCAGTTCAACACCACTGTTCTTTTTCCACTTTAATTTCTAGATAGACATATTTGTAAGCCTGGGCAGTCTCAGTGTGCTGAGCTTTAACTGTCGGACTTCCACTTTCTTCCTTTTAAAACCAATAATTGACTCTTTGGTCATCCCAATATTCAATGAAAAAAGAAACACATCAAACCAGCTAAGAAATGATTCAGCATCTCTTTCGTAGGCCAGGTCATTGCCTTGGTTAAGTAGGGCAGTATTTGTCTGAAAACGTTTGGTTGTGACAAGACTATGCCTATGGTTCGCCTGTTGGGTGTGAATAAAAAAAAGGGGATAAAACCCTGTGGGGCTCTTGATTTAGTTAAGATAATGTCAGATAATCTGTTTCAAGTCTGACAAACTGAAGTCAAAATAAGAGATAATAGACCCCAGTGATAGTTGTGTTGTGCAGTTTAAAATTCAACAACTGGTTAGCTAAAAGTATTAAGAGCACAACAAAGTATTAAGAGCACAACAAAGTCAAAACAATCTAACAGAGCTGGTGGTTGTTTCCAGGAGGCTGTAAATGCTATGAAGCATAAAAAGTAGGTTATTAAGGTTATTAACCAGAAAAAAGTATTAAAGTAGTGACATATTTGTAGGATCTAAAGTTTAAGAGTCCTGTACAGATTTTAAAGTCCCTTGAGACAATTTTTAAATTTGTGTTCATTTTAGGCCTAATAAATGTAAATATTATCTATTTAAAATGCAATGAAAAATGAGAAGAGAAAAGTATGATACAGTAAATGGCTGTTAAATATAAAACTGTATTTTTCATATTGTTTGAAGCTACTTTAAACTCCAAAACTTACATTGTATAATTGCATTGCTGCATTGCTGAACACAAATACATGTTGTAACTATTTTCACTATAACTTCTGCCACTAATTTTAGTATCTCTGCTACTAACTGCACCACACTTACTACTGCTGCAGCTGCTAATCATAAATATACAACTTTTAGGGCTGCTGCTGAGAAGTTTAACTCATCATAACAAACCAAATGTACGTATTTGCCCTCACACAATACAATGTGGCCTCCCTGTGGTCCTGACCCGTCACTACTACTGCATGAAGTCATACATGATGTGTAGACGCGGCCAGTTCAGAAGAGAAGAGAGAGAGCTGCCAACGCATTTATTAGGGACGAAGGTCAGATCTACATCTGAGTTCTACATAACATGTACAGTACATTCAGGAGTAGTACAGCAGTACTTTACACTTCAGAAATATATGAATAATAGTATAATAAAGCAATATTACTTTAGTTAAAATCTACAGGGATTGGGCGTAACGCCAACCAGGACAGTATGTTTTTCACTAAGAACTCTAATCTACTGCTCTACTACTTATACTGTATGAAGAAGTAAAAGTAATGTGCAAAGTGCAATTTCAGTATCTCTAGTGCACACATTTTTGTTGTTAGGAAATTGCATAGGAATTTTACTGGAAAGAGGTAGAATACGACATTTATCTGTGCTCTAAGTAACTTGTATTTGTGTTCTAGATGCTCAGCGTCAGGGGCCCAGTGCTCTGGATAGCTTTCATGATGGACTGGACCACTTCAGAGGTGGAGCCTTGGCCTCCCAGGTCAGCAGTGTGCAGCTGGAAAACAAACCACATCACAAATGCATGACCATATGTAAAGAATAATCCTGTCCTCTCTGCAGCACATCATCTCTAAATGTAAAGCCGTTGGTAACAGACACTTGAAAAACAGATAACATGAAAACAGGAAAAATTATGTACTTGCATTTGTTCTTTGAGTGTCTTGTGAAATTAAAGAAGTAAAAGACCTAAAGCACATTATTGTGTTTCGTAAAAATGTGATTACCCGAGTCTCAGTGACAGTGGTGAGGATGGCTCTGCGAATCATGCTGGCGTAAGCGTGGAGCTTCAGGTGATCCAGCAGCAAGCAGGAGGCCAGCAGCATGGCCGTAGGGTTTGCTATGTTGCGGTCAGCGATGCTTTTCCCGGTGTTCCTGGTGCCCTGCATTACGTAGCACACATGTTGGAAAAACATGGATTTAAAAGGAATACATGCAAAAGCAACGAGGGTAAATTTAGTTGTATCGTGGAATGGAAACATTTTACACATTTGAATCACATTTGAATGAGCTCAGGCATTTTCTGTCTCGCTTACCGTTTCAAACACGGCATAGTCCTCTCCGTAGTTGGCTCCAGGAACCAGTCCCGGCCCGCCAACCAACCCGGCACATACATTGCTTACAACGTTGCCATAGAGATTAGGCATGACCATCACATCAAACTGCTGGGGTCTGGAAACTAACTAAGACACACAAAAACAGATAAAGCACATTTTAAATCTACAGAACACCATGTTCGTCTCTTTAACTTTGGATCAGTCACGTGCGAGACTTGGTCTGGGATCTTTTGTCCTCAAGGACAGAGAGCAAGCACTGACAGCATGTTTTAATGACTCTGATGTCCAGGGCAGGACTGTCCTTTTTCCCTTCAGTGCTGTCATGAAACAGGCATTAAGAGGATAATTCAGTCAGTGAGCGCTGGAAAACCTCACCACTCTGGACTTTGACTGTTTCAAAATGACAGTTTACAAATCAAAGCTAATATCTGTTTTATGACGCAATATTCTGAATATTTACCTTACTTAACTAAGTCTACAAATCTTCCACACATTACCCGAAACCCTGTGCTAGTATTTAAACATACTTAAAGTAGGACTAATAAGCTCAATGTATGCATTATATATTGGAAATAAACCATGTAATCTTATTGGGCAATTCATGGTTTGTTCAAAGCAGAAATGGTAGAAACATATTTAATTAGAGCAATGATTATAACTTTACATAACGGCAGAAAAGGGCAGTATAGAAGTGTATGAATATATTATTGCTACCTGCATGGTAGTGTTGTCCACAATCATGCTGTCGAAGGTGATTTCGGGGTAACCGCTGGCAACCTCCTTACAGCATTCCAGAAAGAGGCCGTCACCTAACTTCCTGCTCCAACAAACACACACGTCAATGTATTGAAGGAAAAAAGATAAATACACGCATAGGCAGAAAATGTGAGGGTTCAGACACTCACATGATGTTAGCTTTGTGTACAGCAGTGACTCGACTGCGCCCTTTCTCCCGAGCTGTTTTGAATGCATAGTCAGCAATGCGCAGAGATTTGGCCCTGGTGATGATCTTCAGACATTCAACAACACCTGGCACGTTCTGCCCAAGAAACACAGACAGAATGTGGAGCTGTGATGGTTTGTTTCATCAAAGTGGTTATGAACCACAGCTCATCTCAGGGTGTTTTGACACCTACAGTTTGTTTGTTGCGGCGCAAATCCATTTATGGTTTAAAAAACTTGGAGTATTCCTCCCTTGGTTCACAGGGAAAAATCCAATCCATTGATCACTACTACAAACCACGTGATTGGTCGCATATGTCTAGGGCGTGAGCAAGAAAGTAAGTCAGGACTACTGTATATTTCTGTGGGACAAACATCAGTTTGGGAAGCCGCTTCATTCTCTGGCTCGTTGCTACAACTATGCAAGTTGCTACAGTTTGCTTGCTCTGCCGCATCCCAGAAAGCAGAGCGCATCTGGCCCCAGCAGCTCAAAGGTTTTTGGGTTGGACTCCACAAGTTTAAGCTTAACGGCCACAAACAAACTGCTTCCACCACAAATCTCAAAATCAAATTTCAAAATGTCTTAGTGCATTTGTTTTGATCCACACCTGAGTGCAATTACTGTGTTCACATGTGCCCAAACAAATCACACAAAATTAGAAAACGCACTATGGTTTGATTGAAACGGTCTAAGGGCTGCACCCAGACTCGCCTCATGCTCCAAGCTGCTGTATTCTCCCTCAGTGTTCTCTCTGATGATCATGATGTCGATGTTTCTGTGGCGGGTCCTCACCCCTGGCAGAGACTGACAGTGCATCACATTGGCGTACAGATCCAGAGTGGTGCTGCAGACAGAGAATAACAGGGAGTAAATGAAATAGAAAGGGACACAGAGGAGAAGATGCTGCACTGTAAACCTACTACTGTCTGTGTGTGCTACAGCTGGAACAGCTGTTTCACACTGGTGACTTCAAGATAAGATGGTGTGGCAGACTCACCGGAGCAGATTGTTTCTGGACTTGTAGGAGGGCGGCAAGTTATGGTTGGTCTCAAGGTTACCTGGGTGAATACAGTGACAACAGAAGGATAGCAGCAAAGACATAGAGACATTTCTGTACCTAATATCTGACCTGCATTCTGGTGAAATGTTTTTTTTTATTTCATATGACTTGTACTCAGAGGTGGCAAAGGTATACACATTCTTTACCTAAGTACATATACCTGTGTAAAAAATACTCTGGTAAAAGTACAAAAGTACAAGCTCTGAAATGTACTCAAGGAGTGTAAAGTATTTCTACATTTCTACTGCTGCTATTTCTGTGCAAAGCTAACTGAACCTCACATCCTCCATGTCAGTATAAGTTCTCCCGGTCTCAGACATCTCATTAAATAGACGACACCTGTTGTCCACGGTCAAGTCTTCCTCTCGTCTGCTTTGTCTTACTACATCCATTATGTCACTAAGTTTGTCATGTGTGATATGCACTGCTCTATGCTCTTTTCTCTGTCTTATCATCCCATCCATGTAGGCTGAAATTGGTCTTGATGTTGAGAAAACGTTCCCTTCTTCCCACCTACTTCCCACCTCTGCTTGCACTATGTTTGAACCTCACTTTCAGTGGAAATGTGATAAAGCATGTATTTTTGATTGAAAATGAATGCATTATTCATATTATAATACATGGGTATTGTTTTATGTCTAAAATACACATCTCCAGATCTTCCAGGCTCTAATATGAACATGTTTCGCAGACTAACCTTTCAGTGCGACTCCGTTGCGCCTGATAGCCATTATGGCATTGTTGATATCGTCTTCAGAAGTCATCGATGAATTCACATTAACAACCTCGAAATCAACTGGCACGCAGCAGAACCTGACAGTGTCGACAATGTCGTAAAACACTTACAGTATACAGTATGTGTTTATTTGTATGCAGTGCGTGTGTTTTTGAATTCTCACCGGAACAATTCACGGACATGGTTGGCCAGTTCTGGCCCAATGCCGTCTCCAGGAATCAGAGTCACAGTGTGTCTACCTCCGTACAAGGCAGGTGGAGGCTGTAATGCACACAAACGGAGAAAATCAAACTCCTGATTAAGTCCAGCAGATGCAAACCTAACAGACTATTTGATCTGTTTGCCTCCTATCTCTTAAAGAGCCGCGTGTCGGCATGCATCATATACTGTATATCAAGGGGTCTGTAAGCAGCCATACTCACTATGTTCTGGTGTGGGTGGATGGATGAAGGAGGATCAGAGCAAAGGAAAAAAAATGGGGAGGTTAGTAGGATAAAGACAAGAGGACGGCTTTCTGGTGGCAGAAGTACTTGAGATGAGACAGCATTCGTACTCCTGTGTAGACATGCAGTAAAAACATTTCAGGGGGTTTCCTGTGGGGATTAACAGTGGCTTTAACAGTTTAGGAGGGCATGAAGTCAGGTTTGAATGCAGTTATTTTGAGTAGCACTACTGTACACAATGTGAACCTTCAAAATGATTATTTTAATGTATCCTGAGCTACTTACTGTGTAGGTAGATTTCAGTCTCTGGTGACATGTTGCACCATAAACCTGTGGATATAGTGAACAGGTAGATATTTGGAAAAAAATATTCACGAATTCATTCAGTAAATACCCAAGGATTTAAGGTTGCGCTCATTCAAACTACTTTATATCAACAGTAGCTCGTCAGTGCGAACCACGTATCTCTAAAAAGTCTTGAGCTTGAGCATGAGCTTTGCGACATGCATTTTCCACCTAATCCAAGAGGGTCTTTAAAGAGTTTATTTCGCTTAAGAAGAGAAGAATGTTCACAACGCCCCTAATATAGCAGTTTATCACAAACATTTGTGAAAACTTGTAATCTGAAAAGTAACTAAAACTGTCAGACAAATGTAGTGGAGTAAAAAGCACAATATTTGCATTTGACATGTAGTGAAGTAGAAGTATAAAGTGGCACAAAATGGAAGTAGTCGAGTATGTACTGTAGCCTACTTCAAATTTGTAATTAAATTACAACACATATAAACTGAGAGGTTTTAAAGGAAGTATGTAAGAGCTGGTCTAGCGGCCCATTCCTTTGCGGTGTGATAGACTGGTTGTTAACTTGGCCACCATCAACGGACGAAGTAGCTGCTGCTGTATTACTCTTTGAATAATTTATGACTCTGCGGGGAGCACTTAAAGTATACATTTACAGCCTTATCTCAATTGGGAGAAAACGAGGCACGCTGCTAAAGTAAAGTTAGTTTTCTCTGCAGGGAGTTGAACTATGTTGACATCAGGGTCAGGGTGGTGCTGAAAGAACAGCGACGCAAACCCAGCTAGCTCGGTTAGCCAACTAACCAACCAACCAACCAACTAATCAGCTTAGCTACACTTACCGCTGTCCTGGCAAATTAACCAGCGGGAAAAAACACTTTACACTTGGAAAACAAAAGTCTACAGAAGCGCTAACCGTCCGACTGTAAACTCAGAGACCGGTCCTACCCCGAACAACCGCTCGCCGAACACGGGCTTCAGAGCTCTGGACAGAGACCGCGCGGACCGGGCCGTCATGTTCACTCTCACCGCGGACGGATGACACACGGGGGCGGGGGCGTGCCGCGCGTTCACCGGTAATCTGCGTCTGTCCCTCTTTCAAGCGCACTCATTCATCCACGCTCACGTTTAGATCATACAGCGCACGAAGACAACGGCGGAGTCAAACACAGAGAACTCCCTGTCCTCCAAGGCTATAGTTTCATGCCAAAGTGGTTACTCTTACAGTCTTCTGAGCCCGATGGCCTAAATACTCCCAAATTTCCCTGAGGCTCTTTGAGGACTAGGGTGATCAAACTAACAAACCAAATGTGGGGCACAGAGTATGCTTGCGTGGGACAATGCGGGACGCGTTACCAATGCTTACAGGTAGATTTACACTTTGATATAATCATTATCTAACCAAAAAGCAACATACAGGGGGAAAAAAAACCTACTTCCTGGATTTTCCCAGAATTTTGGACCTAGTGGGTATTATTACAATATCTAAAAAAGAAACACAAAACACATCTGATGAAGTCATCGACTAAAAGGCATACATAAAAAACTCGGTCACCCAATGAGGACTGCGCTGAACACAACCCATAGACTGAAAATAATGTATAAGTAATGTATACCGTCTGTATATAATGTATATGTATTATATATATGACGCAACCACACGGAGGCGCCATACACACGGAGATACGAAATGAACAGAACAGAGTCGTTCTACCTGTTACACCACTTAATAATAATTCATAAACCCAATAACGACCAATCTAATACTGCGTCTTTCTTCACTTGATTTCCTTATTTGTATGTCACTGCAAATGTATTTGTAAACTGACTGACTTCAATAAGGCAGCGATTGTAGCATCAACATTGTTAAAACACATATATGCAATGTATGAGTGTAAATGAGCAATAAGGGATAATTTCAAAATGTCAGTAATGATAAGCTACGAAAACGCACACATTCAATCAGTTGTGGACTACTTTAAGTCTATAAATTTTACTCTCCAGCTTTTTATCCTCTTCCAACCGTCTGAAAAATTGTGCTGGTAATTGTAGTTTTTTCCCCTTTTCACCCCAGCTAACGTAGCAGGGCGTGATACATTTCCGGGAATACATTTCCCAGTGTCCCCGCGGCCGCGCCTCCTCCCTCCACTCCGTCCGCCTTCCCTCCCACTCCACTGGGCCGCGAGGAAGTCGCAAGATGGCTGATGTCGCTTGGAAGTAATGTTCCCCTCTGCAACATGAAGCCGTGAGTGTGGAAGAAAGCGAGGGAGGCACCATCGGGCTTTTATTTTTGTTTTCTTTTAGTTACTTTTCTTTTATTTCGTCAAACATCCATCTCATTCCGCGTCGTGTCCGCCCCGGACTTGTCTTCGGGAGTTGACGCGTCAAATCACGCCGGGGACCCTGCCAGCAGCTAACAGCAGCTAGCCACACAGTTAGCAAATATTAGTTCAGCTAGCCACTCAGCCAGGCACAGTGCTTGTTAGTTTGTTTTAATTGATATTTTGACAACTGCGAGGCACCAAGCTACTGCTACACATGTGCTAAAAAATCCCCGAGGTAGTGCAGAATCAATGTCAAATATTTCAGCTGTCAGATAAAAATAACGATTTGGAAGCTGCTCGGTTTAACATCATGTCCGCGAACTGGCCATCCAGTCTGTGGGTTGCTAACTAATGCGCAGTATTGCATCTGTTTCATGTGCACACACCAGCAACATAATTATTTTGTAGTCATCTCTCAATATTATACACCACCTTGCTGCATTTCCGTTATTAGCTGCCAATTACATTTGGAAGCTGCTTATGCTAAAGGCAAATTATGGGCGCAGGGAATATGGTGAACTTTTTCTGGTTGTAGGTAGCTACACTGGCCTTGTTGGCATCTCACCAAAAATCCACAGAGATGGACACTAAACTGAGCACACACGACCAAAACTGAGAAATTGGCATTTTGGTAACTTGTGATTAGCAACGTTAACTGAAACACTTGTACAGCAGTGCGCGGTGACTCGTTTCACTAGTCTGGGTGACAGATAAGTTGTTTTGCATCGTTAACTTAACTACAGTAAGTCACTACATCGGAGACGAGTTAGCTTGCCAGAAGTGCACAGCTAGCTACAGTCTCGCCCCACATCACATTACAAACACGGCGTACAGAACGTATTCAGAGCCCGCTCCCGGCCAGACACATAGGCTCAACAACACCGTCATGGGAGTGCAGGGTTTTCAAGAGTATTTAGAGAAGCGCTGTCCCGGGGCCGCAGTCCCGGTGGACCTCCTGAAGCTTGCTCGTACAGCGGCCCGCCAGCCCCCTCATCATCATCACCCACACCACCACCCACATCACCCCGGGCCCATGCCTCCCCCGCCCCCGCCTGCTAGGATCCTAATCGACGCGGACTCCGGCCTGCAGCGCCTCTACGGCGGCTACCAGACGGACTGGGTGTGCGGGGGCGAGTGGAACGCCATGCTGGGCTACCTGGCCGCCCTGTCACAGGCCTGCCTGTACCAGGGTGGCTTGGAGCTGGTCGTGGTTTTCAACGGCACATTGGGGAAGGAGCGCTGGCCCGAGTGGGCGCGGCGAGCTCAGGGCCAGCGACAGACGGCGCAGCTGATAGTCAACCACGTCGGCAGCAAGGCCACCCCGCCTCCCCGGGCATGGTTCCTGCCCCCGGCCTGCCTCAGCCACTGTGTCCGCCTCGCCATGTTCCGCTTCAGAGTGCGGGTGAGCAATGTGATCATGGTTGTGAAGTTATTTTACTGTGGTCATTCGGCGTGCCAAATTAACACTTGCCCTTTCTTTTGCACGCCCATGTAGTAGGTTACGTCATGCAGCCTCTTTTAACTCCTTGGTGCTTGTGAACAAGTGCAACTGCACGTCCTAAGCACTGAAATGACTCACTGTTGGATTTTGCTGTTTAGTTTATTCACAAATCCAAAACCGATCGGCAGTAAAGAGACTTCACTTTCCAGCTGATTCTTGTAGCTGGCGTGTTTCCCCTCGTTTGTGCATATGGGATGGTCCACTGGGACAAGAGATGTGTCCTGTTCAACAGTTTCTGTATTTGATAAATGAGGCAGGCTACTGGTCAAGCAGTCTTTGCCTCCTTATTAGAGAGAGGTTAAAAACATGCATTGTACAACATGACCTAGTCTAGCCTATATATTACATAACATGAACCCATTGAACCTTTCATACATTGTTGAGCAACTGCTGAGTAGAAAAGACTATTTATAGGTCGTAGTACCTTACAGTGTTGCATTTGTAATTACTTATTTTTGCATTTCAGTTAGTTGATGAATTATAATATTCATATTAAAATATACAGTATATATAATTATTTACACCTGACCTACATGTGTAATACAATAGTATTTGCTGAGATCTACACATTTTTATTTGATATAATAGAGTAAGATGGATGTAATGCATATGCTTATCCTAGATCTGCCAAGTATTATTGACCTGTTATCTGAAGTGTAATAGGGTAAGAAGGAGAAATGTAAAAAATGTTGTGTCATCTCAGGGAGTCATCTGATTGGGCCACAGAATAGCTTAACATGATATGTTTCCAAAAGGAAACGTAGCTCATGACTCATAACGTTTTGTTCTAGGCCAGTAATAAATGCAGCTGAACTGCTGATTGTCTGTCAAGGTTTTTTAGCATCAGCTTTGCTTGTCTCCTTTTGCTTTTGATCTATCTCTTCATCTGGTTGCATG
This sequence comes from Coranthus polyacanthus, assembly GCA_037367275.1. Taxonomy (NCBI): domain Eukaryota; kingdom Metazoa; phylum Chordata; class Actinopteri; order Kurtiformes; family Apogonidae; genus Coranthus; species Coranthus polyacanthus. The sequence goes on along the minus strand of JAPQRN010000025.1, from coordinate 4,613,481 downwards.
CTAGTATTAAAAACACTACAACATAGTGGGTCCTATGAGAATACTTGTTAGAATAGAAAAATCCCACCCACATTTCAGTATACACTCACTGATGCTCCTTGTGCTTGTGCAGCATTATTACTCACAGTTCTCATGTGTACTAATTTTTCCTGGACTTGTCTGTATTCTGAGAAACAGTCTTTTCTGTACCTTCCTGTATCTCATGTCCTCTTAAATTATACATTTACTTAATGTATTGCTGGTGTTTTCTCTGCAGCCTCTCAGATATTGCTTGCTGTTATCAGATTACCTGTTTAGGATTGTGTATGATTTTCATTTTTTCATTACAAATAAGCAGTTTAAATAAGTCTGACATCAAACAGGGTCCTCATAATCAACCTGTGATCCCTGTCCCATATTGAATTCTTTGAAGGCAGGGATTTGATTACCAGCTCATTAGATTGATCTTTAATGAATACAGAATGTAATTTAGTTTTCACATTAATTAGCCTGATTCTGTCATAGTCATTGGGTTGTCCTAGTAGCACAACTGTGCACCTCACCAAACATTTGGCTCTGACACCCATCAGTGATTCAGACATGTGTTATCAATGCTCTTTGAAGAAATAATATCGCTTTAGGCCAATGTGTCCGCTTCACCATTAATTTTAAAATGTTTGAAATACTGTTCCCCCATAGATGTCTTTCTTTAAGGAGTCCGTCTTTTATGAATTGTTTTCAAGGGCTTTGGAGATGAAGTATTGTTTTGGCATAAAATTGACACCACTAGCTGTTAGATCATTGCCTTGCAATAAATTAAGCATATCAGAGTTTCTATTGGTTTTATGCTCTGACAGTTAAAAACCAACTGTGGCGCTTTTATTTGGTGCTTAAGTAAGTTGACGAGATATAAAAAGGAAGAAGAGACAATTAAAATAAAAGTCAGAGATAGGTCTGAGTAATTATGGCCAATGTCCTCTATCATAACATAGGTATGTCAGCACATTTGATTATATTCTTTTTATTTGGAACTTCCAGAAAAACAAGTCCTGTTCAGAATTAGCCTGTTCTGTGGAATATTCACTCTCCTGCATGTTTGTTTGTGTTGCCTTCATGCTAAATTCCTTCTTACATCCATACTGTGTGAAAGAAAGTGTTGGAACATATTGCTGCAAAGAGTGCGATTTGTGACAGCGATATAATTGATAGAGCACAATGTGCTATGATATACATTTTTCTGTTGTCACTCATTATAGTCTTATAGAACAGCATTGGTTGGAGACATCACAAACCAGGAAGATGTATGCTCTAATTCTTCCAAAGGAAGTGGCATGTTTCAAACCTGATACAGACTTTATGTGACACATTACTGTAAGCTGAGTTTGTCCACTCTGTTTCTACAGGTTGTACAGACTTTGGAGGACCACCACCAGGAAGTGCTGTCCCTCTACAGGGACTATGGATTTGCTGGCCTGATTGCTCAGGATTCTGAGTTTGCTCTCTGCAATGTACCTGCCTACTTCTCTTCACACGCACTCAAACTGAGCTGGAACGGCAAAAACCTGACCACACATCAGTACCTGCTGTCTGAGGCCGCCAGGCAGCTCGGGCTAAAGACACAGCACCTGCCCTGCTTTGCTGCTCTGCTGGGTAAAGAGCTGCACAACTCTCTAATACTTGAGCATACATGCACACAGCAGCATCGAACATGCATTCTACATTTCTCTTTGTTGCCCTCTCATTGAAACACACACTGATACTTGTGAGTTGTATTTTTGGCAACCCTCTTTACCGCTTGCCCTTGTTCAGTGACACAGCCAGCGTTTAAAAGAGTTTCTGCCTTGCAGGAAATCATATTCTGCCTGATGAGGACCTGGCTGCCTTCCACTGGAGTCTGCTGGGACCAGAACACCCACTAGCTTCTCTCAAGGTACATTATATTTCTAAATTCCTAGTCCTTCGTAAACCACAACATATTGTAAGAAAATATTGGATCAAAGAGTATGGTAATACTTAATCACATGCCTTTACTGTGTACAGAGCTTTATTTCTAATTTCCCATACCGTAGAGTTTTGTTACACTATAATTTAAAAAAGAAGCCTTTAAAAAAGACATCCTTCAACCTGTTGCTGTGTCAGGTGCGAGCCCATCAGTTGGTGCTGCCGCCCTGCGAGGTGGTGATCAAGGCTGTCTCAGAGTATGTCTCGTCCATCAAAGACCTGGGAAACCTCGACGCCATCGCCAGAGATGTCTTCAAACAGTCACAGGTAAATCACTCATACACTGGTATATAAAAAAAAAAGAAAAAAACCTGCATATGAATTTGCCCTATTTTGGTCAGGTGGACTGCATTAATTACATGTTTGCTTGTTTTTTAATGATAAATTAACATATAAATACATATAACTTATAACATGGTGTTATTAAGCATGTTTTTCCCTCTGTTGTGGTGAAAATAGATATCTCTTTTGAAACAAAATAATAAACCTCTCTTGAAATCATGTTTGACCATTCATAGCAGACTGTTGCTGATGGGTAAATAGGTCATAACAGTTTGCACAAGACTGGAGTCAGCATCTGTACTTCCTCATGAATCAGTGTTAAACCATACAATTTAACCGCACCGTATATACATTTGTGCTTAACAGGATAGTTTCATTTAATCAGACACAGAAGTACACATAAGAACAGTGCATTTGTAAAACTGCTGCATTTATGTAAAGAAGCATTTTTTTCAGCAAATTGTTTGTTTGATTCATTTGATGCACTGAACATTTTAAATAAATTTTGTGGCTAATAGGCAGTTACCGTTGTGCATGTGCATCGTTGATACTAACAAAACTGAGTCCCACTCTTCAGAAGATAGCAGAGGTTATGCTAGTTTTTTTTTTTAAAAGCAGTGCTATGCCGAGTCCAAAAACTGAAGACACAACTAAATCCCAACACGAAAGCTCAATGTCTTGTTTGGTCTTTGACTCCCATAACACTTCTCCATACGTGCACTGCTGGTGTATTCAGTAAAAAGATGTATTCCACAGAATATCCAGAGTCATTTAACTAAGTGTTGTGCACGGTGATTATATGCATTAAATTATAATAAAACATATATGGTTCCAAGGCACAGCACTGTAGCAGGGTTTTCCTGACCATTATAACACTTAGGAGCAGCACTTAAGCGCTTTGTCACAACACTGAAGCCAAATGAAAAGGTAAAAGTTCACGTTTTGCTGTTATTTATGGTAATGCTTAATCACAGTACAAATCCCTTCACGATTGTTGAATCAATGTTACTTTGTGATTATTATTCTTTATGGCACACAAAAATGTGAAAAAGGTTACTTTAGGACATTGTGCTTGCCTCATCCATGAGCATTTATATTTTCAAATAGTATGGGAAAATGCACTTTCACAATTCCAGCATGGTGTGAACTGTGTTCTACATAATATTTTGTTTCGTCTGCAGTCACGTATGGAGGATAAGGTGGAGCGGTTTAAAAAAGCTGTGGAGTATTTCTCAGCTGCCTCCAAACCACGCTCGCCCAACATGGGGCCCTCCACTTTCATTTGTGAGTAGGACCTAACAGTCTATACTGTTACATAATCATGTATTTATGGAAATGTACTAGAAGGCACCTTTTTTCCTTGTATTTGCATCCTTGTGTATTGTCTTTCCATGTTCAGTACCTGGGTTTGGACCCACTCCATTTGGGGGACCACCTGGCCACATGGGACCGATGCAGCCTGGAAAGAATCAGGTAGATTCCTTTGCCTCGTAATCTGTCCCTCTTTGTTATGAGCGGAATTGTTCTCTGCCGTACATTAATCTACATGTAACAAAGTGGACTGAGTGTTGGCTCTCAAAAATCCCTTTGTGGCATGTGGCTATATCAGGGACACTGGCTAAAGGAGGAGGATGCAGTCCTTTCCATCCCAAATCCTTCTCCCAGCCTTGATTATAGATCCTTTTAGTTTAATGTGAAATATAATAGGACTGCTTGTCCCCCTCTGTCACCTCCTTCTCTACTGTCTCCACTTCACTCAACCCTTGTTATTTTCTTCTTTGCTCCCATGCTTTCTCTTTTCCCCAATCCATTCTCACCTCTCCTTTTGCAAACACAGTTCCCTCCTCCCCAGGTTCCGGGGTTAAAGCCACCCTTTCAAAATGCTCCATATGGACCTGGCTCCACCCCTTTGTTCCAGACCCCTCCACCACCGTCGCAAGACTGCAACGATTCACTGACGGGCAAGATGGGCTTATCTGATTGGTCAGCTCCATATGATTCCACTCAGGGGGGAAGTCGATTACCCAACCACCACACCGGCACTCAGTCTGGTCCCTCTCCCTCTCCTTCCTCGTCATCGGATGGAGATGAACCCAATGACAGCAATGCAAAGTAAGATGCAGAGAAAGCAAAGTCATGTATTTTTGCAAACTGATAGCTCTCTAATTAAGCTGACGTGGAAAGGAGATGTTGTCATTTGTAATTCCATGTCAGGGTTTTCTGTTTTCTCTACCGCTATAAGACTTGGGAGCAGCCCCTAAGCTGACGAAACAGAAAACTTCTCTACCACTCTGGAGAGAAATGATACAGTATTAGCCTGAATTGCGTGTTTGCTTAATCAATGAGTTGATTTGTTTTGTGTTTCTTTGAGCTCTTTTCTAAATATTGTAATAATACAGGTTCAAAATTCATCAGAAATGTATAGTTATTAGCCACCTAAGAACAAAACAAAAAACCAGCACATCACCTAAGCCCCACAAACCAAGGTGAAACCCTGCATGTTGACAAAAACTTTACACATGTTTAGATTAAACAGATGGAGAGTTCTGGTTTCAGTGTTTCACCGAAATGAAAGCAAAGAGAGAGAGACAGAAAAGGCAGACAAATAGACAAGAGTGCTGGAAGAAAAGTTGCCAAAATAGCATTGCAGAGATTGAATTTCTGGGAACTGGTGACCCCTATCCTAAAACTTTCATAAATACTGAAAAATAATAAATGTCAGGGCTGAGCATTGCCACTTATTTCCCTTATTGGTTTAATTGCAAATCACAAGGTCTCAATTCGATTTCCAGGTCAATTCAATTTGCTTGGATATGAAAGACATTCTCAGAGAACTAATGTAGTACATTGTAGAAGGAACCCTCAAACCTGGTAAATTATTAGCTCTATTCATCCACAGGAAATGTATACATTAAAAAATTAATCTTGGGATTTTATTAATCAATATCAGCTCATTCAAATGAAGATCAATTTCAATTTGGAAATCCAGCCCTAATAAATTACAGCTACTGTAGAGAACAGTGGCACAGGAAGGCAAACAATATATACACTTTTGGGTTTTTTTCCTCATATATTTTCATACATGTCTGTCTTTGTAAAATGGGATTCAAAAACTTTGTGCTGTTTCTGAGAGAGGTAATGTTATAAATACTATATACTCAGCTACTGCAACTGGTCATAATTGCAATAAAATGAGCATCAAACACATTTTTTTTAGTCTACTGAAACAGCTGTGTGATGTGAACTGTCACTTAAACTTGTTTAATGTCACTCAAAGATGACCAAACCGTCCCATCATCCTTTTCTTTCAGCCATTTGACGGACAAGCCCTCTCGGTGGGAGGATCCTGCTGGAAGGGGGGGCTCAGCCTCTGGGGACGGTTCCCAAGGCAACGGGAGTGGGTCAAACATTCCGTCACTGCTGTCTATGGCGACGCGGAGTCACATGGACATAACCACACCCCCTCTGCCTCAGGTGTGCATCTATGAGAAATACAGATATATTTTGAAATCAGAAGTAGTTTAGAGGGAAATGAACATGTTTTGTGTGACATTTAGGTCAGTGCTGAGGTGCTTCGTGTAGCCGAACACAGACACAGAAGAGGACTGATGTACCCCCAGATTTACCACATATTGACCAAGGTAGAGTGAAGCACCTTGATTTTCCGATGCTTTCTGTGTTGCTGCCAACATTGTGTTTTAAATTTGCCATCTATGTCATTTAAACCAGGGTTGTAAAATGATAGAGATAACATAGTATCCTGCTCTTCTTGATTTCTCTTCTTAATTTACGATGTCTTTCCTTCTGCCCCTCAGGGAGAGATGAAGATGCCAGTGTGTATAGAGGACGAGTGTAATTCTGAGCTGCCTCCTGCCTCTCTGCTGTTCCGTGCTGCTAGACAGTATGCCTATGGCGTCCTCTTCAGTCTGGCTGAAACACACCGCCGCCTGGAGAGGCTGGCCCTGAGGAAGAGGGCTCCTCTGGAGGGTAGGTCCTGGGAATGAGAGCAAATGTATGACCTCAATGACAGACAGATTGCTGATGATGAATTTTTAAAAAAATAATATCTATTCTACATAAGCATGTTTTTATTGTTTGCGTCTGTTGAATCAAATCCGAACCAAGTTTAAATTGATTTCTTTCCTTTTTTTATGTTCCCTTCATTAATAGGAACTGGACCTGAAGTTGTGCTGAAGTATTAGTATTTATAAAGACACCAAATACAGAAAAGTACAGTAACAGTAACAGTGCTGCTTTTAAAATAGATTTCTTTAAAATAGACTTTTAGGATTTTCTTTGCATTTTGTTGGCCTGTCTGTCTTGATGAGGGCACTTTTTATTGAGTTTTTCATTTATTTTATGCTATTTAATATGAAATTTGCAGCTTTAGTGTTGTTATGTACACTTTTTTCATTGAAGAACATTTTGATAAACACAGGTGTAAATAACTTCAACACCATTATTACATTCAGATAACTGACTATGAATAGTTACCGTGCCTTGGTATTGTGTAACCTGGTGCATTAGTACTAGTATGGTACAGCAGCTAAATGTTACAGAGCTGTCTTAACCCTTGTATGGTTTCAAATTTTTACAAAAAGAAAAAATTACAAGTATGCATTCCTACCTGAAACTCAATGGCCTTAGCTTAGTTTCTGTGCTAAACATGTACAAAAAAATACAAATTTGAGCACACATGCTACTATACATCACACATTTACATCCTTCATATAGTCTTCATATGGTCTTCATATAGTCTTCATATGGTCTTCATATAGTCTTCATATGGTCTTCATA
>JAPQRN010000025.1:4548804-4560020 GCA_037367275.1 Coranthus polyacanthus | reverse complement strand
CACACACACACACACACACACACACACACACACACAGGCAGAAAGTCTTTGTCCAAAACTGTTGTATTAAAAGAAATACATGGATTGTCATTTCACACTGTGTTTAAATATTGAAATGATTTGTCAACACACATGCCCTTAAGTTAACTGTGATTTTTTTTATCCTCCCTATCACACCTAATTTGACTCTGGGTTGTGTTAATATTTGCTTTGCTTTATGTTTGATAATATTAACGATCCCGTTGCTTTCTGTTCTGCTTTCTCCCCGTCCCGTCTGCCCTCACTGCCTCCCCCATCCATGCCTCCCTCCTTTGTTCTCGGGGGTCAATCCTCCCTCTCTTCTCCCCTTTCTTTCTTTTTTCCTTTTTCTCCGCAGTCAGAGTGATCAGCTGGAGAAGGGATTGTGGACCTGACAGAGGGGGACCCAGAGCGCAGCCTCATTCAAAGCCTCAGTTTGGACTGTGAAAGCAACACACACTCACCAACTTAAAACACACTCGTGTTTAGACGTCTCCACTCTCCAGAGGGTCTGGCAGGTCCCCGGAGTGTGTGTCTGGCGGAGTGCATAAACTGAGAGGGGGTGTGTGTTTGTGTGTTGATGAGTGTGTGGGTGTCTTGCGTCGCTTTTGATGGGACATTGAGAGATGTGTGTGTCACAGCGTCGGTGGACGGGCTATAGGGGGCCGTGCTCCCCCACCCTCCTCCTTCTCCTGCTCCTCCCCGTGTCCTTCCTCTTCACCACGCCTCCATTCGCTCAGGGATCCATCCACATCCCCAAAGACTGTGAGTACCCAAAATGTTAAAGCTCAAAATGTAAATATACATGTCCATTAACCAGTCAAACGTTAAACATTTCCACCAATGAGGACATAAAATGACCTAATGTCAAACAAACATTTTCCCAACAAAGACACACACATATTAACTAGTTAATTAGGCATAATATTGGCACTTTATTAGTCATTATAAAGCATCTTATTAATGCCTTGTTCTGCACAATTGTGTTCTACAACCACTAGGCCAGATTTCCCTGAATAATCTCCTACTTACTGCTTAGTATGGGCCTCATAAGCTGGTTGCTCCACAAAAACAAGAGCTCAGGTACAAGCTTATGACATTTTACAGAAAATCTGACCTGAGTCCTCGTAGAAATCAGCGTACAGGTTGTTAGCATGAATGTAGGGAAGAGACAATCATTGGCTTAGAAACAGCTAGCCAAGTTTGCTAACGTCAACAAAAGACCGCCTTCCAGTACAAAACAGACTTTTGGTGCAGAATTTCACATAAAAACATAAGCATGCAAATTTTACATATTGAACTTTTAAGGGAAAATGACTATTCTTGTACCACACTGAACAAAGCACATTAAGCATGTACATTAATGCACAACAACTCCCTTACTTACTATCGATAAGCAGTCATTTGGAGGTTATTGAGGGAAAGCTGTTATCGGCCTAGTCGTTGTAGAATATGGTCATGCAGAATAAGCCAATAATAAGTAATAAAGAGCTAATGTGTTACCAATATGTATGCTAATAAGCAACTAGTTATGGTGAATGTGCTGACTTTCCATCTGTTTTTGACAGTATATTTAAAACATCTCCAGCAAAGCATGGAGAAGTTAAAAAATTTTACTCAGATCTAAGCTGCAAGGATGAAATACAAACAGTGCAAAGCAAGGGATTGGCGCCAAGAGATAAGTGCATAGTCACATAAACGTGGAGCGAAAGTAAACACATTTACTAAAGCAAACACATAAATACACTTTCACATGTCCCTGTAATCAGGTTAGACTGACCTCTAGCCACAGAGGTTAAGTTCATAGGTCAGCAAGCTTAGCTGTCCCACAGGAGAGGAAGAGGGGATGAGAGGAGGAATCAGATTCAGTATGACCTTCCGTCAATGTCCTTCTCTTCTGGGTGTGGCAGAGGGAGGAGGAGTCTGGACAGGAGAAAACAGAGGGATGGAAAAGACAGAGAAATGAGAGACAGGGCGAGGTGAGGAGAAAGAGATGGATGAAGAAGGACAGGGAAGGTTAAGAGAGGATAAAGACGAAAGACGGAGGGAAGGGAGGGTAGAAGCAAGAGAGGGAGGATGTAAATTGATATGCGACGCCAGCATGTCTGAGTCAGAAAACAGGGAGGAAGGCAAATCCTTTAGATGAGTCCTTATAATACCAGCATCATTTATAATCAAGTCAATGAATAAACACGCCGCAGCTTGAGCGTCTTTTAAATCTGCCACCAACTTCATCATCTCCAGCTCACGTCTGTGTTACATCATTGTAAACTGTTTCCTTTCTGCTCTTCCTTCTCCTGCTTTCGTGTGGACAAACAGATAAAGTGCATAACAGTAAGTGGCTTTTCTTGTAGCTCACAGAACTGTGTGTGAACGTGTTTGTGGTGGCTCTCGGTGATGTACTTCAGCGACACTTTATTCCCACAAACCTGTCATCTCCATGATGCAGCCGTCAGTCCTTTCTGCCTTATTGGTCCTGCTGTATTGCTGACTGTTCGATTTCCATCATCCGTCCGTCTGCAGTCACGCAGAGTAGACAGTGACAGATAAATGCCAATTCCCCACCACCTTTCTGGATTTCATGTGTCAGATGGATGATTCTGGAGAAAAACGACAAGCGTCTCATACTCAGACTCTCACTGCAAGTCATTTATGAGATTCCCTCATTTATTGTAACAAAAAGGGACAATTACACAGTACGTAAGGAATTTAAAACACATTTTTGTAATTAAAAAAAGAATGAAATGGATTTCATAATTTAGCACAAAACTGGATAGTTTTTCTCATAATTCATGCATCAAAGGATGAAAAAGTCAATATGTGACAATTCATGTATTTAAAAAAAATGAAACACTGACTTGTTGAATCTCAACTAATAAGCTGTTGAATATTAATAATAATAATAATAATAATGTTGAATATTAATAATAATACGAATATTCTGTAAACTCTCTACGTGGTCTATACAAATGAACTGTTACTGAATGTACATATTAAAAATAAATCTGAGGAAATGATCAATTATCTGAAATTTTAAATGTAGAGCTTTTTTATGCATTAAGCATTCGAGGAGGATTGAGGATTCAATTACTTTTTTCAGCCAAAAAGATCAACTGCTGCTTTACTGAGGTGAAAAAACCCCACTGCTATCATATGTCTCTGTACTTTTATCACACTTTCAATCCAAAGATGACTCCTTTTTTAATAAAAGCATGCAATCAGGAGAGGATGTGGTTTCAGTCCATTTTATGATGCTGTGCAAGTTTCTCTGCAATCAGTAAACACAGTCTAGTAATGAAGCGGTTGATCTAAATTACTTAGTTCAACAGACAACTTCGTAATCAGCCCATCAACTTTTAAAATACAGAGAAAACGATAAAACAAAGCTCAAATCCTCCGCTGGTAAAAGGAGTTTTACGGCTCCAGAGTTCAATAATGATACGCAAATCGACCTCTTTTGTCACTTCAATGGTCGTGTTAGAGAGATCCAGGTGACTGTAGATCAATGGATGTTGAGTCTGGCGTCTTCTTTACAAGAGAGCAAAGCGGAGAGTATTTGTACTCACGCGTTTGCTTGTCTGTACTCAGCAGTGACTACCGTTCTTTCAGTTGTACATCCCAGAGTATTTCCTTACAGCGTGTGTGTGTGTGTGTGTGTGTTCAGTATCACAGCCTCCGGTGCTGACAGAGATGCCGACATCATACACAGCCTTTTCTCCAGAGGACATCAATCTGCCCTGTGAGGCCACCGGTAACCCGACACCAACGTACGTATAGTTAAACCTATGCGCCTTTTACGCAGCGTGTGTGTGTGTGTGTTTACAATATGCAGCGGAGTGAACAAACGTAATAGAAAAGCAAGACATATCTATGCGTCTGTCTGTTTGTACACTTCCTCCTGCTGGCCTTTCTGTTGGCATGGCGATAAATGTTCCTTTAATAAAATCACAGCAATAACAAAATCATCTCCCTGCCTTTCCATTTCTCTTTTTCCAGTCATTTCCTTTCCACCCCTCCCACTCCTCTCCCTCCCCTTCTTTTTGCTTCCATCCTCACTGCTCTTCTCTTTCTTCTCTCATAGTCAAAGAGGCATGGTGTATAATATCATGCTGGATTATATTTTTTTTAAATTAACAAAGTCATCATTCGGGCGTTCATGACAACCAGCCACGTGATACACGCTCACATATCAATATAATGGAGACAGAATGAGGGAGCAGCAGTCCACAAAATTCATAGTTCAACTAAACAGCTTCAATACATGAAAATCAGCTTTATGATTCTATTCATTTAAACCATTATCCTCTGATGTTTAGTAGTATATTTTAATATTCTGATGAGTAATAACCGCAGCGCTGCCTTGGTCAGCACATTCAGGACTGATTGTAGTTTTGTGTATGACATTGTAGAAGTATTACTTTAGGTGGAGATTTAAATGTTAATTTATTCTTGCCAAATATTGTAAACAAAACAACATAAAACCGAAAACCTTGCAGAGTTCAGTTTAAAATGTGAGAACATCTTCACTTTTCGTGTGAAGATTTGTCTGCCCGACAACACACATGCCTATTTTTTTGATGCTGCATATTACTATTTTAGTTTTTTAAGTTTATGTTTAGGGTTCTAACGATTGCCGCTATTTTGCTCTTTAGTTTCCGCTGGGTTAAGGATGGAGAGGCATTTGGGACGGAGCAGCAAGGCTCTGGGACGCTGCAAGCTGATCTGAACGAGACCCTCGACTTTTACCAAGGTTTCTACCGCTGCTACGCGTCCAACACCCTTGGGACCGCCATGACGCAAACCATACAGGTCATCGTGGAGTGTGAGTCACATGCATAAACACACATGTACACACAGTAATACATATATATATATATATATATATATATGTGCTTAAACACATACAGGTAGGAAATATGCATTGTACTAGTAGTAGTATTCACAGAGCAGTAGTAGTAGTAGTTTTGCTGATTTTCTGAAAATTCAGCAACAGTTTACAATATTTTTGGATGGAAACCTGACTATAATCTGCTTGAGCTCAGATATTCCCTTCAAAATCAAAACGTGGGACATTGTCTCAATATTTGCGACATATGGATAAAAATGCTGAGTAGTAGTGGGACGCCTGGTCAACCTGCTACTAACATAACACTGAACTGTACGTCCATTTGATGCTCGCAAATGCTGATTGATAGATTTCCGTATGGTTGAACGTTGGGAAGGATGTACAGTTCACGTGTCTCTCTGTATCTGTCTCTGTCCATCCCACACACACACACACACACACACACACACACACACACACACTCACACTTCAGTGACTCAGGGAGGTTGACTGGGGCCACCTGTTCTGCTCTCTCATCTCGTGTTACCATAGCAACCATTTCCTGGAGACGGAGCTGCGATGTCACTCGGTCCGTCGGGTGCAGGGGGTGCTGGGAAGTGGGTGTTTCACCTGATAAACAGGGAGGCTGTGAACACACAGTGTGTGGAGCAGGGAATCAGTGACAAAGACACATCAACAACATGATCCTCACAACCTGCTGTAAAGATTATTCCCTGTTACGCTGACAGAAAACATTAAATAATAAGACTGGACACTTGAAAACATATTGAAAACACCCATAACAAACATGTCCCCAACAATATCCTCTGGCTTTGATCTGTGACATTTTTTATTTTGTTTTGTACAAATTCTATATCTATAATCTATTTACAGAATTCGATAAGTTGAATTCATCACCCTTGTACTGTAATCTACATGTGGAATAACAATAATATGAGCCAAAAAGGAAACAAGACAAATGATATAATGGTGTAGGATTAGTTGTGTGTTCTTTTCATTAGATCTCTTTTTATGATAAAATCCTGGTACCTGCTCCTCCCAACCACCATTTCCTTTGTTCTTTAAAGCAATAAATATGGTACAGAGTTTATGAAACCCCTGTATATGTGCTGAAAGGAAATTTTAAAAACTGCAAACCAAGCTCAAGAGTAACAACCTCTGCTAAAAAAAAAACTGTAAGGCATGAAATCAGCAGTGACTCACTGCAGGTTTCCTGCAGCATCTTGCTGCATCATCTCTTGTTTCCTAAAAAAGACTGTTATTACTCAGAATGCTGTAAATGTAACATAGAGACAACACAGGATTATCAGGGTAATTATTTAAATCTGTATAATCCTTGGGCTTTCTTTATCTGTTAAAGTAACAGGAGGATAAAATAGAAAAGACAGAAAAGAAAACAGAAAAAACTGAAAGTAGAAATAAATCATGTAAAAGATGCTGAACTTTCCTGTGATTTGATTTCTTAATTAATAAACTGTTGCTTTGGATTTCAGCTCAACCAGTTCTTCTGAAACAACAAAAAGTACATAAAAGAGCTTACGAAGGAGAGAGCATCATCCTGTCCTGTAACCCTCCAGAAAGCTCGACTCCTCCTCACATCCACTGGATGGACAAGAGTGAGTCTGTCTCTCATTTTGTCTTTTGTGTTTTTCTGTCCGGTTAATGAGATGTCCTGTTCTGTGATGAAGACAGACTCTGCTTTCTGTCTCGTTGCGCGTCTGTTTCTGTAAAGAACTAATGAATTGAGGACTTGTGTGCATCTATCATTTCAGCTCAGAGCTCTCTTGGAAGGATTTGCATTGCTGCGCTGCATTGCAGACCATTTTCACTCAAACTAATAAATGCAGCACTTTCAGCTGATGTTTCTGTGCTCTTTACATTTCTCTTTTGTCCCCTTGTTCTTTTCTCTCTCTCTCTCTCTCTCTGTCTGCCACTTACAGATGAATTAATGCCTTTTAGGATGCCTGTCAATTCTGGTTATACTTCAAGTAATTTATACTTGAAAGTCAGTACTACAGTGCATTAAAGCGAGTTTCCTTAATTTTTCTCTGAGCGGTGCATGATTCAGAAAACTAAATCACTCTATCCACCACAAAAGCACAATAAATACTACATTAAGGAGGAATTTGTCCTGTTCCTCTTCCCTCCTGTTTTAATTTACAACAACCCTCCTTCTGTTGCTCTTTCCATCCTGCCTGGATTCTTCTTTAACTCTCCTGTTTGTGCCGGTCTTGTTTGTCTCAGAGATGGTGCACATCAAGCAGAGCGACCGAGTGATCGTCGGTCAGGATGGGAACTTGTACTTTGCTAATCTTCTAAAGAGTGACAGCAGAGATGACTACATCTGCAACGCCCAGTACGCCGCTGCCAGGACTGTTCTTCCTGAGTCTGCCGTCACCCTCACTGTCATGCCCAGTGAGTGGACAAAACACAACGAAAACGCACAAATAAACACCTCCAAGCAAAGCAGAATAATCACAGAACTGGTTTTGATGATATGCAGTACATTCCTGTTCTTAAATGCTTTCTGTCACCAGGTAACGATGTGGTTCATGGAAAAAAGCCTCACCTCTTCCGTCCCATTGGCTCCCACACCTCTGTTATGACCCTGAGGGGGGACAGTGTGACCCTTGAATGTATCCCCAAAGGCCTGTAAGTATTTATGCATATTTATGTGTGTTTGTGTGATTCACCGTTTCCATTCCCATCTGAGGCTTTATAAACGTAGTTTTATTTTGGATGACACATTTTTATCATTTGGCAGGAATACACTTTACACTCTTTAACACCAATCAGCAACCATTATATATTACATACTACTGAAAGAAAATAATAAGCATGAGAAACCTATTTACACGGTGAAAAGCAGGAATCCTGTGAATGTACAAATATTGTTTGCATTATCAAATAGATAATAATTAGCAGGGATCTTCATGTAGACCACATCTCCTTCCTCCAGCTGGACAATCCATGCATTTGAGAAATACACATTCCCTCCACGACCATAAACTCCACTATGATGCAGTGAGTTGTTGTTGTGAAATATGTTTAGCCCTATATAAATATTCTGGCGGTGGTCATAACCAGTGAATCTGAAGTAGTACACTCCTTTCTTTGGTGCCGTGAAGACACCTGTCACTGGATTGTAAGCTTGGCCAATGTTTGAGAAGACTTTTTTATAGACCAGAATGGTGTCGACATTAAAAGGTCCAACTGACCCATCGTTTGTCAGACCGACAGTGAAGGCCACCCTTGGTTGTCGCGTGTTCTCGTCCAGCGCCCCTTCAGCTTTGCTCACCCTGGCCTCGATGGATGACAGCTGTACGCTCAGAGCTGAGTTTTCTCTCTTCAGCTGCTCTACTTCAGTTTTCTGGAGCTGCAGTTCAGCCTTTGTGGAGCTCAGTTCATCTCGGAGCGCTGTAATCGCTGTCTCGTTTTCGGTCACTCTAGAAATCAGCGCTGCGTTTTCTCTCGCCACCTCTTCCATCTCGCTCTGGGTTGATTTCAGCGTTGCTGCCTGCTCATCCAGTTTCTCCCTCACCATACGCAGCTCCACCCTCTGCTCTACCACCATGTCTCTCAGCTCCTTCAGCTCGGCCCAGATGTCATGGACCGTAGCTTTTATCTGGAGCTCTTCTATATGTGTTTTAATCTCTTCATCTCTTTGGCTCTGCGCTTGAGCTCCGTCGTTTTCCTCTTGAACCGACGCTGCGCAACGGCAGAACAGCATCAGCAGAACCACCAAAGTCTTCATTTTCATGGCACAGTGTTTCTACAAGCCCAGTCACTGCCTTATGTACCACAAAATTACAGGAGTATGAGAATGGCGCATATGCCACTATTAGGAAAAACAAACATAAGCCGGGAATATCGGTAAAGTGATGTCAAGTCACCCTCCTCTGCTTTGTGGGAAGAGTACAGGTGGCTGTTTGACCTAACTTGTTTTTGAACTTATAAATGATGAAAACTGGCTCCCATACCTCTGTCATGGCCCTGAGGGGGAACAGAGTGACCCTTGAATGTAACCCCAAAGGCCTGTCAGTATCTGTGCATGTGTGTTTGTGTGATTCACCGCTTCCACTCTCATCCGAGGCTTTATAAATACTTTGATTTTAGCTGTCAAAAACTTATCAAGCAGTAATCAGGAATACAGTTTTTCCGTTGACACCTATCAACAACCATGAGACACTAAGCATCTTTGAAAAAAATAATGATCATGAGAAACCTTTGTTTACAGAGTGAAGAGTAGGAATCCTCTGAATGTATTTGTGCTTCCATCACAATATAGATAATAGTGAGCAGGGGTTTTCATGTAGACCGCATCTCTAGCTGGACGATCACTGCATTTGAGAAATGCACGTGCCCTCCAGAACCAGTGAATCCAGTGTGAAGCAGCAGCTTATTGTTGTGATAATGGTCGCTCCTATTGCAATATTCTGGCGGTGGTCACTAGCATTCAATCTGAAGTAGTGCGCACCTTTCTTTGGTGCTGTGAAGACAGCTGTTATTGGATTGCAAGCTTGGCCAATGTCTGAGTGTACTTTTTTTATAGATGAGGGTGGTCTCGGCATTAAAAGGTCCAACTGAGCCACAGTGTGCCAGACCGGCAGAGAAGGCCACCCTCGGTTGTTGTGTGTCAGCTTCAGCTTTGCTCACCCTGGCCTCGATGGATGACAGCTGTACGCTCACAGCTGAATTTTCTCTCTTCATCTGCTCTACTTCATTTTTCTGGAGCCGCAGTTTGGCCCTTGTGGAGCTCAGTTCATCTCGGAGCGCCGCGTTTTCTTTCGCCACCGTCGCTGCCTGCTCATCCAGTTTCTCCCTCACCATACGCAGCTCCACCCTCTGCTCTACCACCATGTCTCTCAGCTCCTTCAGCTCGGCCCAGATGTCATGGACCGTAGCTTTTATCTGGAGCTCTTCTATATGTGTTTTAATCTCTTCATCTCTTTGGCTCTGCGCTTGAGCTCCGTCGTTTTCCTCTTGAACCGACGCTGCGCAACGGCAGAACAGCATCAGCAGAACCACCAAAGTCTTCATTTTCATGGCACAGTGTTTCTACAAGCCCAGTCACTGCCTTATGTACCACAAAATTACAGGAGTATGAGAATGGCGCATATGCCACTATTAGGAAAAACAAACATAAGCCGGGAATATCGGTAAAGTGATGTCAAGTCACCCTCCTCTGCTTTGTGGGAAGAGTACAGGTGGCTGTTTGACCTAACTTGTTTTTGAACTTATAAATGATGAAAACTGGCTCCCATACCTCTGTCATGGCCCTGAGGGGGAACAGAGTGACCCTTGAATGTAACCCCAAAGGCCTGTCAGTATCTGTGCATGTGTGTTTGTGTGATTCACCGCTTCCACTCTCATCCGAGGCTTTATAAATACTTTGATTTTAGCTGTCAAAAACTTATCAAGCAGTAATCAGGAATACAGTTTTTCCGTTGACACCTATCAACAACCATGAGACACTAAGCATCTTTGAAAAAAATAATGATCATGAGAAACCTTTGTTTACAGAGTGAAGAGTAGGAATCCTCTGAATGTATTTGTGCTTCCATCACAATATAGATAATAGTGAGCAGGGGTTTTCATGTAGACCGCATCTCTAGCTGGACGATCACTGCATTTGAGAAATGCACGTGCCCTCCAGAACCAGTGAATCCAGTGTGAAGCAGCAGCTTATTGTTGTGATAATGGTCGCTCCTATTGCAATATTCTGGCGGTGGTCACTAGCATTCAATCTGAAGTAGTGCGCACCTTTCTTTGGTGCTGTGAAGACAGCTGTTATTGGATTGCAAGCTTGGCCAATGTCTGAGTGTACTTTTTTTATAGATGAGGGTGGTCTCGGCATTAAAAGGTCCAACTGAGCCACAGTGTGCCAGACCGGCAGAGAAGGCCACCCTCGGTTGTTGTGTGTCAGCTTCAGCTTTGCTCACCCTGGCCTCGATGGATGACAGCTGTACGCTCACAGCTGAATTTTCTCTCTTCATCTGCTCTACTTCATTTTTCTGGAGCCGCAGTTTGGCCCTTGTGGAGCTCAGTTCATCTCGGAGCGCCGCGTTTTCTTTCGCCACCGTCGCTGCCTGCTCATCCAGTTTCTCCCGCACCATACGCAGCTCCACCCTCTGCTCTACCACCATGTCTCTCAGCTCCTTCGGCTCGGCCCAGATGTCAGGGGCCGTAGCTTTTATCTGGAGCTCTTTTATATGTATTTTAGTCTCTTCATCTCTTTTATTTGGCCGAAGATGACTGTTTGTTTGAGCCCCTTCACTTTTCACTGCACAAAGGCAGAACAGCATGAGCAGAGCCACCAACGTCTTCATTTTCATGGCACAATGTTTCTTAT
>JAPQRN010000025.1:4522457-4537529 GCA_037367275.1 Coranthus polyacanthus | reverse complement strand
ACATAACATAACATAACATAACATAACATAACATAACATAACTCTATGCTTTAAAACTAGTACTAGAACTATACCCACACAGTCTCTCTCTGATGCCCATATTTTCCTTGAAGAATGACCGGAACCTTTTTACTGAGAACTTTTCTTTTGGTTCACTTTTAGTTCAACTGTGTCATTAGATTATAAAGCTTGATGACCACAAATAGACTTCAGGGAAGAGAGAGAGAGAGAGAGAGAGAGAGAGAGAAGCAATAATTTCCTGGCCTTTCTACGATCCACTATAACAGAGAGAAGATGAATTTGCCAGGATACATTTGTCAAGATGGACCGGCCAAGATCCTCATCTGACTCCAGTGTACTTTGTTAAAGAGACATGAAGGAAAAGAAAGAAGAGATACAAAATCAGTTCATTTAGGTTCTGCCCTGGAATTAACCCTGCAACCAAAGCAGTAACGGAGGGGGGGGGTGTGTGATATTACAGAAGCTTAAAGTTAGAAAGGAGAAAGAGACAGAGGAGGTCATGGCATGTAACAGCTGCTCACAGGACAAACATTTCTTTGTAAAGGGTCTAAAAGGGTCTAAGTTTGACAAACATTGCCAGGATGTTCTCATGAAGGAATTTTCTGTACCGTAGTCCTCTTTTTCCTCTTTTGTAACCTTTTCACCTCCTCCTCCTCCTCTTGTTCTTTCACACCCTCATCCATCACTTTTCTCACCTCCCCCCGCTCTGTAGAAGTGGATGAAGAGCCCCGTCGGAGCGTATCAGGTGGTGTGTTGATACTGATGGACGTCGAATTTGCAGACACTGCTGTGTATCAGTGCGAGGCCACCAACAAGCATGGCTCCATCCTCATAAACACCTACCTCCATGTAGTCGGTACGTAGCTCAGCACACGTGCGGTACACAGGCGTCAGCATGTAATTGGACAGCGTTTGTGTTGACTGTTCACCTTTATTTTTGTGCGTCTCTCAGAGCTCTCTCCACAGATCCTGTCGTCGGATGCCGTGGTGTACAGGGTCACTGAGGGTGGCGACATCAAGCTGCACTGTGAATCCTTTGGATCGCCACAACCACACGTCACATGGTGAGACACAAACACACAAAGACACACACACACACTTACGTTTTCATGTATTTAAGGGACTTTACATTGACTTCCATTCATTTCGTGGTTCATTCAAGTGACATCGAGTGGTGAAGTCACTGACCTCATGTCATATTAATGTAACGTGAAGACTGTTCGATCACTCTAACTTCAAATAAGATACGAAAGAAAAGATACACTGAAAATAATGTGTATGTGCAATGTGCAAATCAGTTTTCATTGTCAGCAACAGAGCTTTTCTCTGTGGTGCAGTCTCCCTTTCTTGTCGGTTTTGTCCCGTTCGTTTGTTGTGTGTGATATGCACCAATGGATGCGTCAAGGGATTGTGTTTTTTTATGTGTTTTGATTGGTTTTGATGTTAGGAAGGCGCACAGTGAGTACAGATACCTGAAAACTCTACATACATTAATTAATAGTAATACGGGATTTGTATTTTGTTACTTCTCACCTCTGAATCAGAGTTTGTTCAAAACATATGCATCTGTTTCTGTGATATCTTTCTCTTTTTAATCTCAGCGAGGCAGCGCCCTCAAGTGGTCACATGAACATAGAGCACCCTGTAGCCTCTCGTCCCATGCAGGACAGAAGTGGTTGGCTGGTCACCAAAGCCAGGCCATCATTAGAGTTGAGCTAATTCAATGTGTGGTGTTGTTATTATGAACTAATCTATATGCTCACCAAGTTTTTTAATCACCAGGTTAGGGAAAGGGAGACTGAACACTTTAACTATAAATACAATACAATTTTCACTGGAAACAAAAATCCATATCTTTTTGCTGTCATTGTATGCTTTTCCAAGAGAGAGGTTATACAATCATGCCCCCAGTGTTTAAAGTGCCTTTCTCTCTCCTCTCTCTGGACCATCATTTACTAATGGCTAAAGCCTATTATCCACAGTCTATTATGCGTACACACTTGAGCCTGGAGAAACAGTGTGAGGGATAGAGACACTGAAATTTATTGCTGCTGCTGTGGTGGGTCTTGTGTGGGAATAGTCCCTGAAAGATTTAGGAGTTACGGATGAGGGCAAGCTTCAGCAACGCCCCGATTAATGCACGAAACGATCAATAATATCTTTGTGTGTTTTTCAGGGAAGACCAGGACATGGCTCCACTGCTGTCACACCCTCGTGTCTCCCTCCTGACCAACGGAACCATAGAAATGTTCAACGTCAGTCGCGATGACAGTGGAGTGTATACCTGCTCGATCAAAAACGCAAACATTTCCATTAATGCCTACTTGGAGGTTTTTGGTAAGTCTGACACCACCACGCGTGGACTGCCTGCTCCATTTTTTAATGACGTTCAAAACTTAAAAACTACTTAATGACTTTGACTAAAAGCTGCCAAATGCAGCTATTTTTTTGTCTCAGGGTGAAAAAGCTAGAGAATTTTTTTTTAACTATTACTGGAAATTAACACTCTAACACACTGGAAGATACTTGAAAATGTCAACTTTAATGTCAGTATAGTGTTAAGGAAACAGGTTTGTCATCTATCGTGTTATCATGCTTGCACACACTGATCTGTCCTGTCCGTTTCCTGTCAGATCGAACAGTGATATTGACGAGCCCACAGAACGTACGCGCCCTCAGAGGAACCAGTGTTCTGCTTGACTGTCGTTTCTACAAAGACTCTAAACTCCACGAATACCAGATCGTCTGGAGGAAAGACAGACACAAAATACAGGAGTCGTCACCCGATGACGAGTAAAAACACAGATACATTTCAGTTCACATCATTACTATAGTTATTTTAATACTTGACAGCAGGTACCTCTCATGATCCCATAAAATGAACAGTTAGTGCCTTCACCAAGGAGTGATCAGTCCTATTTGTATGTCTATCTGTATGTGAGCAGGATTATGCAAAAACTGCTGCCTGTACTTTCATGAAATGTAAAGGAAAGGTAGAATAATGTTGTAGTACTTGAGATCGGTCTTAGTCTTGAGACCGGACTCAAGACCACTTTTTGAAAGTCTCTTTTTGGTTTCAAGTGCATTCCTACTCAGTCTTGTCGCGGTCCCAGACAAAGAGGACTCAAGATTTTATTATTAGAAGACCAGTCAAGACCACAGCTTTAGGGATGTCACACATTTTCTGATGCCTTTTCTGATTTATTTGTTAACATCAGTACTGTGGTCCGATCTTTGAAACCTTTTTTTAGGTGTAAAACTTTTTGATTCGGCTTTCCACAGGCTGTGTCATTCTGCTACAGAGAATCATCTCACCCCTCACGCCATATCAGTCTGTAATATCTGAAACACTTGGATGCTGTAATGTCCTTGTTGTTGTATCTAATCTGGTCTCTGTCTTGACTTGGTCTCGCCCTGCCTTGGTCTTCCCCTCGACTTGGTCTGATCCCTCAAAGTCTTGGTCTTGTCTCAGTCTTGATACTCACTAGTATTGGTCATGACTTGGTCTTGGTTTAGGTTTGTCAGAACTTAGAATGATAACAGTTGAAAATAATCATAAACTAACCAGTGGCACAAAATACGGAGGAAAATATAGGTCATCACTCACTCATAATTCACTGTTTTGTGTGTGTTACTAGGTACACCATCTTTGAAAATGGCACTTTGAAAGTGACAAACGTCCAACCAGAACACAACGGTGCTTATTCCTGTGAGGTCATTACTTCCCTGGACCATGCAAAGTCCAGCGGCTCCATCACTGTAGTAGGTACGTTTGTTCTGTGTGTCTATGAATGAGATCCAAAGATCAGTTTCTGTCTTTAAGGTCCAACACTAACAATGTTTTTTGCACTCCCAGCACCACCGGATCCGCCCAGGGACCTGTCTCTGTCTGAAATCGACCCTCACAGTCTCAACCTCAGCCTTACCCTCGGATGGACCCCAGGACACTCCCACAACAGCCCCGTCATAGGTACTGAACACACACACAAAGCTGTGGAGAAATAAATTTGAAGACACCTGTACCAGAAGCTGTGGTTTAAAATGGGCTGGATGAACAAAATGTTAAGACCATGGTAAAATATGTACCTGAGTTTAAAGCTACTGCCAAGCAAAATAAATAAATGGACCAATCGTGACCATGCATTTCTCATATGCACTAACTATGATAGTAGCTTTCTGGATTTACATGGTTAGAATCTTTTACATAAAATAGTATTAATGTCACCTCTTTGTCTTTGAACTCAGAGTACATCGTTCAAGTCCGGGAGGAGCAGCACGCGGAAGAAGGAAAATGGAGATGGGAGGAGTGGAAGAGAGTTCCTGGAGATTTCAGTGAACTGGAGCTGAAACTCCAGCCCTACTGCACCTACCGCTTCCGCATCGTCGCTGTCAACGAGCTGGGCCACAGTGAGCCCAGCAAACCCTCACAACACTACAGCACGCCACCTGCTAGTGAGTGACACCAAACTGTGAAACATCTGTGGTTTTTAAGGTTCGGTGTGTAATATTCTACTGCCATCTAGTGGTGAAGTCGCAGATTAAAACCAGCTGGATATCCCTCCCCTACGACGGCTAAAAAAACGTGAAAGTCCCCCATTAGAGCCAGCGTTTTGTGTTTTTTAGATGAGGGGATACTAACTCTGGTTCATATTCAATCATAGTGGTTTACGGTAATGTACTTCAGCATAAAAAAACAGAAAAAGGAGTTAAAGTTGTTCTGTTAAGGTCTGTTGTAATAAACACATAACCTTACACAAATACACGAATGAAAACATTATTGATTACATATTAAATTTCTGCATTTACATCCTCCTAAATCTTACTCACTGAACCTTCAAAGCCATCTAATTAGATTTTTATTTTCATTCCTTAAATTGGGATGCTTTCTTATCTCCACTAACTGTCTTACTTGTATCACGTTCCTCCAGTTCCTAGCAGTAGCCCCTCTGGTGTACGCAGCGAATCCAAAGACCCAGGGACTCTGATCATTACATGGGATGTGAGTACTTCAGTTTCATTTCTTTCATAACCATGCTGTTGTCCACATGTTGATCCATCTATGTCCCTGTGTGTCTCCAGGAGATGGAAAAACGCCTCCACAATGGCCAGGGCTTCCAGTACAAGGTGTTTTGGCGGGAAGCTGATGGGAAGGGTGTCCACTGGAACCACGGCTACGTCAAGTCTCCGCCCTTCCTCGTGAACAACACAGGAACGTACACACCATTTGAGATCAAGGTCCAGGCCGTGAACTCAATTGGAGATGGACCTGCGCCTGATGCTGAGATCGGACATTCTGGAGAGGACGGTGTGTCCCGTTTCCACCCGCACACCGACATAAGACGACATATTCTGTGATTTAAATGATAATGCTTTTGTTAAATACATGCTCTTGGATTACACTGGGTGTCTCTGTCTCTTCCTCAGTGCCACTGGAGGCTCCCGATGGAGTTGCAGTAACTGTGATGAACAGCACAGTCAGAGTGAAGTGGAACGAGGCCCAGAAGGTCCGAGGTCTGCTGCTAGGATACAAGGTAACACTTATCAAAACAATTCAACAGCTCATTCTCACTGCTACACGAAAGGCGCCTGGAGTGTCGCTGGGCTGTACTCGAGTTTTATCAAGATTTGGGTGTTTTCTGGTGGTAGTAGCGTCTTACTTACTTATATTAATAACATTAGAGAGGAGTTAAACCTATGAAACCACTACTTTAATATGACAATCATAAGGCATTTATAATTCTACTATTATTTTAAATCAGGGGTTCCCAAACTTTTTAAGCTCAAGACCCCAAAGACAAGTGTAGAGATGTTTGTCAAACTAAGCTAAGCTAACCGTCTTCAGATACACCCTCCCCCTGCAAATAATCATACAAAAAGTTGTTGGATTTTTTTCATGAAACAACATGATACCTCAGTGTTCTAAAATAATGCATCCTAGTGCAGAGCCTAATTAAATATTTAGATGATTGCACTGCAGCGTTGGACTTAAGTACTAACTTTACAGTACGTTTGTATGTGTTTCTTGTACCTCTCCCTGTCAGATCTACATCAAGAGGCTGGGTCCTAAAATGGGGCGACGCCGGAGATCCCTTGGAGAAATGTTTCATGAGGAGGAGAGAGTGGGAAGACCTGAACAAGAGGAGATGCTAGTGGTGGTCCAAGGCATGAAGACCTCTAAGGAAATCCCAGGTCTGCGGCTCTATTCCCAGTACGAGCTTTCTGTCACAGCATTCAACAGTAAAGGGGAGGGCCCACGCTCTCCGGTTTACTACTTCAACACTCCAGAGGGAGGTGAGTTCATATGAAAACCTACATTTTGTTTTGTCATTGCATAATTACAGAAAGAGATGTGATTCATTTTAAAGATAGTCTATGTGCATTTCAATATATTTATCAGACATGTTAAATACAGTGTGCGTGCTCCCTTTTTGTCTGTTTAGCACCTGGTCGTCCTGCATCACTGACGTTTGAAAGCCCGACGGATAAATCACTGATTTTGTATTGGACCCCTCCGATTGAAACCAACGGCATTCTGCTGGGATACATAGTGCAGTACCAAGAGGGTAAGAGCTGAACCACCCTAAGACCTTACAGTTGGACAGGGTTGTTTCTCTGGACAGAGCAAGCTATTATATTTAACATTTACACATTAAAAGGCTGATGTTATATATTTGTTGACTTGTGTATTTACATCATATCCAACAATTCCAGCAATGTTCAAATCCATAGTTTCATCGTCTTTAAACATGATTTCTGCAGTCACATCAGATAAATCAGCTATGGTGGTGAAAACAGCAACTCCCATGATCCCTTGCTACTTCACGATATATTCATACTACGTCTTTTTTGTTATTGTTTTGATGGAGAGAACCCTAGCAGCAGAAATGACATACCATGCATGTAAGGTTAGAAAAACATAATAATACTTGTATGTCCACTGAAGACGTTTGTTGGAAAATGTTTTGTCTGGGCCACAAAGTGATGCTGATCTGACTAAGCGCTGCTTTGTGTTTCATTTCAGAGGTGGAGAGCCAGGTGCAGATGTTGATCATCAGTGACCCCAGTGTGACGCACACTGAACTGACGTCCTTGGACCCCAACAGCTATTACATCTTCAATGTGATGGCACGCACGGCTGCTGGAGATGGACCGCCCATCACACGAAGGGGCGCCACACTGCTTGACGGAGGTGAGACCTCTTTCAACTTCTTCTGCGTCTTTTGCTCTCCTTTTAATTCTTTTTTGTCCCCCCAGCATATAATGTGTATAATGCATTTTCTGAAATGACACGACTCCACTGCTGCCAATGGGCTAAATCAATGAAACTAAACTAACATCACTACCACTTTTTTTATTTTGTGGGGGGGGGGGGATGCTATCCTCTGATGGCTCTTGTTCAAATCCTCTTCTCATTGTCTTCTCATCTTCCAGTTCCTCCATCGAACATCACCATGGTCTCTGGAGACACATATGTCAACTTGAGCTGGGTTCCAGGTGAACGAAACCGAAACCATGGCTTTCAAATCAGTTACTCCAGCAAGAGCGGTAAGAGCGGGATGAAGGGGAAGAGAGTTGGCAGTCTTTTGTTTTCTACGTGACTTTTCCAGCTTTCGTATGAGGAGGCAACTCATCCAGGTTTTATGGGTCTAATACAGTGTATTTGTGTGTGCTTTTGTGTGTGTGCTCTGCAGGTGGTGATGGTCAGTGGCAGAAGTCAGAGATCGTGAACTCCACGCAGGGTTTCTATACACTAACAGACCTTCAACCGGGAACATACTACTACTTTGTGATCTTCCAAAGCAACTTCACTTCATCTTGGACTGGTGAGATTATGACCAAAGGACCAGGTATTTATGTTTTCATTCTCTGTCAACAAACAAACATCTAATAGTGCCTTACAACTGTTGGTGCTAAATATTTTTCTTGTCTTGTGGACGTCTCCCAGAGCTGCCTGAGATGCCTGGAGGGTTTGCGACCCAGGGTTGGTTCATAGGACTCATCAGTGCCGTTATTCTGCTGGTGCTGATCCTGCTCATACTCTGCCTCATCAAACGAAGCAAGGGGGGCAAATATGCAGGTAAGACTTCCTCTTAAAACAACATACAGGGTTTATTACTGATAGTAATATACTGCCTTATAAATGATATTAACTGTGAGTCAGGTTCAAGAGTTTGATGTTTACGTTTTGTCCCACAGTGAAGGACAAGGAAGACAAAGAAGTGGACTCTGAAGCTCGACCAATGAAAGACGAGACCTTTGGAGAGTACAGGTGAGTCTTTTCTCAAAACGTTAGATTTACATGATTCATTTCATAAACAGTGGGAATTTGCATCTTGCTAAAGTTAGATGAACTTTTATATATTTAAGGTGAATCTCAAGATAGAACCAGCAGTCGGCTAGTTTAGCATGGCGTAATGATTGGAAAATGTAAAAAAAACAAAAAAACAATCCCGTCTCCTTTAAACATTTAGAAAATCTGCCTCCCGGTACGATACGTTCACTACTAAAAAACAATACACTTTCCTCGTTTAATCTCCTAAACCTTAGCGTAAATAATGACACGTTTAGTTTTAGGCGCGCGTTAGCTTCGTTTAGCTAAGCTACGCTAACTGTCTCCAGGTTTACATGCACAGATATGAGAGATGCTCTCAACTAACTCTCAGAAAGAAAACAACAAAGAAATATACAGCTTTCCCCTTCTTTTTTAAATACTATAATGCAATCACATTATTATAGATATAGTGTAATGGACTAAAACTATGTGTCTACGTAGTACTGGCCATATGTGGACATTAGCTGAGTCTAACCGAGCCTTTGTAATAAGTGGTCAGAAACAGCCTGTATAGTTATTTATGATGTTAACTTGTTGCTTTGTTATTCTGCACATGGACGTGACTAATCCCTTTCATCGTTTACAGAGTTGTCAGAGTGCAAGTGCATTGCTTTTAAAAAGAAGCAGTGATTTGACCGGCTCTCGTTAATGCTTTCACTAACACGCCCACAGATAATGTGTTTGTAGCTGAAGGCCCTGAGCTGCTTAATGGTTACCAGTGTTGTCATATGCACTTTTGCTCTTTTAAATATACTGACATTAGTTGTTATCGTTAACACATTTTCCACATTTACTAACAATTTTGGAATGAAACGTCTCTTTACTCCGTTCCGCTTTAAGCCTTCCGTTCTTGAACGTTTTTTTGCTGCTCGCTTTAATTTGACCTCACAGCACTAACATTCCCAGCTTTTCCTTTTTTCTCACTTGTCTCCCTTCCTTTAATGCTGTGCCTGCAGATCTCTGGAAAGGTGAGGACGTTCAGTGAGAAGCATGTTGTGCTCATTGTGCTTGTGACCGTGTGTGCATGTACTGTCACTGGATATAATTCAACATTTAAATTACTGTGATATTGTGGTTGTTTTAACTCTAATTTGTATTCTTTTGTACGCATTCATATGTATTTTTTCTTGTTTTACGCATTTTAATGACACCAACTGTTTTGGATTGAGAAAAGAAGTTAAGTTGTAGAAGAAATACTAACATTCTTGAATAAAACTAGCAATAATGAAAAACATGAATATCAAATAAAACTATTATTGTATTAAAGTAAAATAGCCACTGGGAATATTCTATACAAATGTAGAAATTACTTTGATTATGTTAATGGTGCAGTGTGTGAGATTAAGGTGAATCTAATTGTAGAAATGGAATATGGACAAAATGGACTATAATATTCCTAATTACGATGCCATTAGTTTATAATCACACGAAAAAGAACCGCCATGTTTTCGTTACCTCAGTTACACTTACTATGTTGGAGTGTGTGGACCAGAGTTAATATCCCCTTAACCAAAACTACCAGAATGGACAAAACAAACACTGGCTCTAAAGGGCTTTCAGGTCACTGTACGGGAGGAAGAGGGGGATATTCAGTTGGTTGTAATCTACAACTAACCTTCAACCTTTGAAGGTATCATTTGTGCTAACTAGGGACATCTAGTGGTGAAGCTGCAGATTGCAACCAACTAAGTGCCCCCTTTCCTACAGCTACAGTGGCTACAAAGAACCCGTAAAGTCCCTCCTTAGAACCAGTGTTTGTTTTTTCCATTCTGGGCTTTTTAAGTTGAGGATATAATACCTCTAAATGAGAATTATGTACATTAACACTGGAAGCCACTCGCTATGAAATAGACAAAAGGAAAAGAGGAAGTCCGTTCTGAGCTAGTGTAGAAACATGGAGGTGACACACTCCCTCTGTAGATATAAACAGGTCATTCTGAGGTAACAAAAACACAACAGTTCTTATTTTCATGTGATTATACACTTATGAAAACATAATTAAGGATATCGTGTCCCATCTCAGCAGTTAGATAAATGACATAAATTCCCCTAAATCTTACAGACTGGACCTTTAAGAAAATTCATTCAAGAGTAATATCAGACTTTAAAAATATATAGCCTGATAATATTCTCAACATAGTTTAATAATATATAGAATAACTGGCAGATAACTGGCCCTGTGTTGCTTTTAATTCAGGAGCTCATGCCCTACTCTCTGTCTTCTTTCAGCGATGCAGATGAAAAGCGGTCGGACAGCCAGCCGTCTCTCTGTGGGGAAAGTAAACTAGGCAGCGACGACTCTCTGGCTGAATACGGAGACAGCGTGGACATCCAGTTCAACGAGGACGGCTCTTTCATTGGCCAGTACAGCGGCCGGGGGCCTGTTCCCCATGGCAACGAGAGCTCTGGTCCCGCCTCACCTGTTAACGCGGTCCCACCTCCACCTATCGCTCCGTCCATGTCGACCATCCTGAACCGACCCAGCTAGACACGCACACACACACACACACACACACACACACACACACACACATACAAACATACACACACCAAAACAAATGCACCAACACACACACACACACACACTGACTGGCTGCAGCAAAACACAAAGGAACAGACCACTCCTGACTCCACTGCCTGTAATGTTATACATGTTGTCCAACACACACTATCTCAATACATTCCACAGGTTTATGCAGTGAAGATGTTTACAGGATGTCTCGCCTTCTCTACTCCGAGTTTACACACACCTCACGTTGCACACACACACACAGAAAAAACACACATACTACAAACACACAAAATCTAAAAGCCCCTCACTCTTCGATGACAAAGAGAGAAAGGCAGAGGGAGGCGGAGGTGGAGGACAGGAGAGGACGCTGATGGCTTATGTGTTGAAGAGTGAAACGAAGGGGAGAAAAGTGACACCATTTCTTTTGTTTGTGATCAACTGCATCCCCTACATTATTTCAACTTGTACAAACATTTAAATATCATTTAGTCTCATTAAGACGTTTAAAGTATTTTTTTCTCTCAATACGACCTGATAAACTCTTAATTTTCAGTTCTTTCTACTTTTTTTTTTCACTTTCTGTGCAGTCATGATCAAAATTCACCACTATGTGTCTTTGTTTATGCTGTTTGCGCACTATTTATTTGTGTTTGTATGCATGCGTTTAGGAATGATTTTGCTCTTTATTGATGTGTGTGCGTCTGTCAGCCAAAACCTAAGATGCATGCCCCCTTGAGGCATTTGAAATCTGTTCAGTTGATACTGTATTTAGCATATGAGTTTGACGAGTGTGTGTGTGCGTACTTGTGCGATTGTTTTTGCTCTCCATCTCTGCCCCGTAACTTGCAGCGATGGGAGAACTGTTGCCTTAAGAGAGTCCAGTGGATCCTCCTCTCCTTCCTCTTTCTGTCCGTCTGTCTGCCAATTATCCATTTCTCCTCGCACCCATTCCTTCTCCATCATCGTCCTGTTTACTCAGCAGGGAAATGCAGGACCAGAATGGGATTACAGACAGAAAGACGCTCCTATGCACACACATTGAACACACCCTAATGTAGGAACAGATGCATACACGAAGTGGAGGTCTGTGGAATCCACATGGAGAGTCGGTCCTCTGTAGCAAAACCGAACTGGACCCTCTGAAGGAGAGAGGGAGGATGGAGGAAGAGGAGAAAAGCAAGGAGGAGAAATAGAGAATCTGACGTATCGTTCTCTGAATGTAAATAGAACCTTGAGATTGTCATTTTTTAATTTTCATTGCTTCTTTTATAAGATGATCAAATTGTAACTTTTTTATGATTTGTTGCTCTGTTTGATTTTGTACTGCAGCATTCTTACGCCGATCTGCTGTAGCCTTTGTATCATACAACCCCAACCACCACCTCCACCACCATCGTCTCCTCTTAGGTTTAATCTTTTCCGCTCGTGTTGCTTAGTAGTCCAGAGACATTTAGAGAAGACTAGAGTCATAGAGAAAGACCACCTTTCCCGTCATCAAGTTTCTTTATAGCGCTTAGAGATGCAGCAGATAATATTGATTATTAAAAAGGTTATGTCATAAATGGTAACATTTACACAACCTGCCAAGGCAGTGCTTTCTAATGGACAATGATGAGATGCATTTATGTCTTCTGCAGCTCTGGATGGACCAATATTGGAAGTCCATCTAAAAATGCGTAGAGGGTTTGTTTTGCTGCCTTGGACTGACAGACGGGCTGGGTTTGCACTAAAGGTGCTGCTCATTATGGCTCTGCTGTGCCAGACAAACTCAATCTGACTAGTATGTGAAGCGAGATCACAAAGCGATGATTTTCCACGTTTTTGGATGCAGTTCTGCAGTTTCTTTTCGGTGGGGCAGAGAGGGGTCCGGAGAGACTGTCGAAAGTCTCTTTGAGTTCAACAGTCTGATGAGCTCTGAGAAAATCTGAGAAAGCCAAAGTGAATTCTCACAGAGAGCGAGTTTCTCAAATGGATCAGACCGAACGGAAAAAAAAAATCACAGCAGCAAAAGGCGCCCACAAGCAGTGTGTTTCAGATGAGGCGAACGTTTGAATTTTCTGAGCTGTTTAATCAACAGACTCAACTGTTATATTCCAACTCATTCTCATCAGTGTGTCCCCAAATAATAACCCTAACTAACAAGATGCTGAGCATTTCTTGCACTGTTTTGTTTAGGAATTGTACTTGCTCTTTCAGACAAAAGGACACAGGAGTACGCGTTAGAAACAACCCTTCATTTACCAATCAGTGTAATAACTCATAGTCTAACCTCAAAATGTTGCCTTGTCTCCCAGACCTGGGTCCAGCTCGTTTCTGCCCCCCCCTCCCCCTCTGCGCCCACACTGATGCTGACTGTTTGTACGGCCCTGTCTGTCTGGCTGTCTGCCTTTCTGTTTGCCTGTCTGTCTGTTGCAGCCTACTTTTATAAATATAAACACGTTGGGAAAAAAAACAAAAAAAAACACAACTTAAAAAAAAAAAAAAAGACAAAAATTTAGTTATAAATAATACTACTGCTATTGATAACAACAACAGTGCTATTATCAGTTACGGTGACGTGTTCAGTATTGTCATCAGTAGTGATGATATGATCAGTGACACAGTGAAATCAATCACAGTATAAACAGGATCTCGCAGGGACTTTTACATGATAATGCTGGAGGTGGGAGGGCGGCTGCGATGTGTGTGTCTGCGTGGTTTGTAGGGGGGGGAGGGAGGCTGGGGGAGAAGACACACACATACCTATACAAAAGGGGTTGGGATGGGGGAGGGGTGTACTGCAATATTGAGGTGTGCTGATATTGTACCTGCTTGTTGCATTGTGCGCTGTACTGTATCTGACAAACTAACCCCAGACTGTCAACTAATAAATAAACATGGACTACGCATATCCTGAACAGGCCTCAGCTGCGGTCCTTCCCCCCCCCCCCCTTTTTTTTTCCACAAACACAGACAAAAAAAAAAAAAAAGGTCACAGAATGTGGACTCACGACAAACCAAACTGAGGAATAAAATCCAGGCAAAATCTACATTTCTTGCTTTGCCCTGATAACTTTACGCAGACGCATTGTTAGGCATTGTTTTTATCCCATGAGCACAGAACACCTCCAGATGGAGAGCACACAATGATCACCATAAAAACGAGTGTGTACGAGAGGTTACCATTTAATGCTTTGACGGTATTGTTCGTGACATCCGTGGCAACAAAACACAGTGAATTAAACTGGACCGAGACAGAGAGAGTTGAATCAGTAGACGGGATGCAGAGGAGCAGGAGACTTAACAGGACTTCACTCGCTGTCTGAGTCATTCGAGTTTCTTTCTGGCTCTGGTTTCATGCGGTCTTAGAATAATCGAACAGATAACGTAGAGTAGGTTACAAAAAGTTTGGCATTTTGATGGCCTGTATTTTCTCGACTGATCCTACGGAACATGATGATTTTTCCTGAAATGTGCCATAGCTGCAGCCGTGACATTGTCGTTGTATTCTCTGCAGTTTATCTTCTTTGCAGAAGGCAGTAGTTTTTTTGTTAATGGACACATCGGCTAAAAGAGAGAGAGAGAGAGAGAGAGAGAGTGGGCGCGCATCATCGGTGCTCCTGCAGGAAGCTCTCCGAGGACAGACAGGGCCATTGGGGGGAGGCGTGGCGGATGATGGGAACACATTTTTTTGCAGAAACACCACGTAGGCTTCTGTGTATTGTTATGCAGAGGGAAGAAGGAAGAGATGGCACCGGGTAAGGAGGAGTTAAACCAGAAGGGCTAGTTTCCCTGTCGCAGTAGGTGCGTGTGACCGGCCAGTGGACGGAATACTAAACCGGAGGGAAGCGAGAGGACCAACATTCAAGCCGTTTGGCAAGCTGCAACTTGCACACACCGACCGACGCGGCGAGCCCGTCCATTCAAACGCTCCACGGCGACGGCGAGCAGGAACACTCGTCCCGTACATGCTACACACATGCACACGCGTAGTCTCGTCATAACAGACACATACATACACGCTGAGCTAAGAATAGATTCGGAGGATGAACGGAGCGGCGATTACGCAAGACGTGCCTGAGCCGCAGGGGGGCGCGGGGAGGACGCTCCGGTTTCAGCGACCGCACGGTGAGAAACACACACACACACGGACACACACACAAACAAACTGAAGGGGGGATGTATGTTCAAAAATATCTAACGAGTGACATAGTTATGTAATATGCGC
>JAPQRN010000025.1:4488785-4500019 GCA_037367275.1 Coranthus polyacanthus | reverse complement strand
TTCTTTCTTTCTTTCTTTCTTTCTTTCTTTCTTTCTTTCTTTCTTTCTTTCTTTCTTTCTTTCTTTCTTTCCTTCCTGTATCAACATCACGTTTTCAGAAGATTGATATATGCCTCAAGGATATGTATATGACTGTTGTTTATTAATAATTACTGTAAAAAAAAAAGAACCCAATAAGAAATCTACTATGACAACACATGATTAATGCTGAACTTAAATGCTATGTCTATTTCAGCAAACAACTACAACAAACTACCCATGTCCTGTCGGCTATTGGTTTTTTTTTTCCTTAAAACTTGAAGAGAAGCAAAAGCAGCAAAAAAAAAAGTAAATTGTCTTATAGTGATTTCACCACCAGGGGTCACTGTTTCACTCAACAGAACAAACTCACAGCCAGCGTCTGTGAGTGTAATAAATAAATAAATTAATTAATTAATAAATATAAATAAAACAAACAGCCGTGTTTCATAGAATGGTTCGGTTATATCTGTGGGTGTAAGTAGTGTTTTTGCAGGAGAAGAAGAAGAAGAAGAAGCAGCAGATGTCAGTTCCGCTCGTCTCAGCGGAGTCAAAGTCCGCTGACGTACAGGACGTGGCAGCAGACAGACAGCTGAGCGTGTCCTCCCACTCCCACAGACTGAGATAGAGGTCTGCGAAGTGGACTGTGGCCGATAGTCTGGTCTGGCCATGTAGGGAGAGGATGGGGGAAGAGAAGCTCACCGCCGAAAGAGTTTCTCCGCTCAAGAACTTCGTGGCTGGAGGAGTCGGCGGAGCTTGTCTGCTCTTGGCCGGACACCCGCTGGACACCATCAAGGTGACCGACTGCCGGGAAAAACGCACTTTATATATATATATATATATATATATATGCTATGTGGCGAGTTTATTTAAAGTCTCTGAAGTGGCGTTTTAACGATTCAACCGCAGAAGCTGTTCTTGTAGATTTTGAACTTTTGGCGCAGAAAACTTGCGCTTGAACTCAGAAAAGCTCAGTGATCAGATGTGTTCAAGGGATTATCGATAAACCAGCTTAAAACGTCACCCAGGTTCCGAGGCAGCTACGGCTACAAGAAAAGATCATTGTCTGGAAGCAGCGATAGAGTGAAATAATGAAATAATGCCATATCCAGTTACTGTAAATAAAGGATGCAAAAGCAAAAAAAATCAACCAGAATCCAGTTTAGTGAAACGTGACGAGAAGAAACGGATAAACCAGAAACATTTTTAAAATAACTGTTAATTGGGGCAATTTTGCTGCAACTGGTTCTGGAAAGGCCAAGGTCATACACATGGTTTCAAATAGAGAAGTAATACTTAACTTAAAAGGAAGTGTGTGTTTGTCTGTGGTTGCCAGATTTTGTTTTGTCTTGGACTTGAAATGTTACACAGAATAGCCTAATATGTCAATATCAACAAGAAAAAGAACCGTGTTGAAGTACGTGAAGCTGGAGAGCAGCACTGGAAAGAAGTGCGAAGGATACCGTTTTCCTTTCAGAGGAGCATCTTTCTTGGAAAAGCAGCAGGTTCAAGTGTCTCTGAGCCCCAGCTCGACATTGCAGTCCAAATCAGTCAACTTAACATTTTCACTGCAGCCTTTCTTTCTAAACCCATTGTTTGTCAAGCAGAGTCGTGTCTTTATTTATCTCCATGTGTAAGAAGTCCTCCTGAGATGCAAAAGTGAACTAGTTTACAACAGTAGAGCTTTGCATTTTAAGAGAGTTGGTAGTGAGAAAAAATGTTTTTGAGTTAAGGGGAGGGAGGTCATTGTGACATCTCTATTCATAGCCAAATTTTCCATACACTAGTTGTTGTCTGCTTCTGTCAGGAGGCCAGTTCAGGGTATGCAGACTGCGGTATTTGCCGTTATTCTGTTTGTGTCCTCCTTCAGTCCGTTTCACCAGTTTGCTAACACCCTGTTCTTTATCAGAGACACAGAGCAGCAGATACCGTTGGGTGTTAACCTTATCTTATTGTCCGTCTCAACAATTCCGCCAAAAAAATGCATGATCAGACGTGAGTGTGTGCGCGTTCATATGTAGGCCAGCCTGCTAATTAAAACTGTGCTCTACAGGTAAGGCTACAGACGCAGCCCAAAGCCTCCTGTGCCCAGTATGTTCTCTACACGGGAACATATGACTGCTTCCGCAAGACTGTATCCAAAGAGGTAAATACACACAGGCTTGTAATTACACTGCGCTCTTACAATATAATAGACTTAAAGCACAACAGTGCATGTCATATGGACAGGTCTTCTGATCAAATGAGTTAGCTGTAGTTGGTCGTACAGTACAGTTCATTTAGTAGCTGTTTCGAGACGGTCACGAGGTTTTCCCCGATGTGATACAACTGTAAAATGAAATCATATTCTTAACTTTTAACCCAACATGACTAAAACGCCCCCAAAGTGCGCAATCCTGTTAGACCTGGTTTTGTCGTGATCGTCAAACACTATAAACAATATAGTCACACACTCCAGAACAACTTTTAGTTCAGTATAAGTTGTGAAGTCTTGCTGTATCGCTTCCAGTTTAAGATTTTCTGTGTGTATATGTGTGTGTCCAGGGCGTCCTTGGCCTATACAGGGGTATGGGAGCTCCCCTGGCAGGTGTGGCTCCCATGATGGCCATCAGTTTCTTCGGGTTCGGTCTGGGGAAACAGCTCCAGCAGACAGACCCCAGCAAACCCCTGACGTTAGTAATTCATTTACATACACTGTGCTATTATGTACGCAAGTATACATGTGATGATATCTCTGTGTTAACAGCTTGTTTTATGACTCTGCCTGTTATCTGCGTACACAAATGCCTGTGTCTTATGTTTGTGCATGTGCCAAGTGCTTCATTAACAGTCTGCATTTGTAATACCTGGAATATGAGCTCTATATATAACCACTACCACTTTGTCGTCCTCCCCTCTGCTGTCATTCGCTTACTTAAAGCAACACACCCCCTTTACACCCCCTTCCTCATATTACCCTGACACATTCCACCATCCCTGACGCCGGCTACTACTATTTTGACCCTTTCTGCTTCCCTTCCTTCATGTGTTATTGTAGCAGTAGTACACGTGAACAGGACCACTGGTCCAGGACCTCTATGTGTCCCTGTAAGAATTTTCATACTTCTGTTGCTTGAATTTAAGACCATATTTACTGTAAATCCTTTTACTAAGCAGGTGATGCCGCCTAACCCCCTCACCCCCTTGGCAATGCTGTTTTCAGTGAAGTTTTACTAGAGGGTGTAAATATGTCAGTTTTCCCATCAGCTCTCCACATATTCTTCTGAAAAACTTCAGTGTCTAGTGTTGAGTTCATTTGTCACAGCTCAGGTTGTTGAGGGAATTTCAAACTAACTACCTTTGGAGGGTATTGATTTGCTGTATAATAACTGCTAAAGCCTTATAGTTGATGAACTTTTTATTGGATTTTGTCCTCAGTCTTTCACAATAAAATCACTTTAAGGGTCTTTTTACAGCCAGTTTGGACAGGATGAGTGATTTCAGTGACCAATAAACCTTCAATGATTAGACCAGCCTATGCTCAACTCTGCTTCATTCCACATACTATGTTACTGTGAACTGAGACAGTATACTGACCTTATTTTACTTTATACAGGCACACACAAATATTCCTGTCAGGCTGTTTGGCAGGGGTTTTCACTACGGTGATAGTGGCTCCCGGAGAGAGGATCAAATGCTTACTGCAGGTAAATGTTTGTTGCTTTGTGAATAATGTACTCAGCAACACTGGCTGATGTCTCACAAACAAAGCCGACAAACCTGTCATGATTGATTGAGTCAACAGCAGATGCACAGATAAAGTCCATGCGTCGATGAGAAGAGGTTGAGTGAAATAAAATGCAAGTCAAATTAGGTTATCGATGATGGTTGCACTTTCTGCAGAGTTCGGCCTCATGTGTGTCAGCATGAGCGTCAAGTGGCCCGACAACTTTATAGCTCTGTCTTCATCATTTTCTCAGCTGAACATGAATTCATTCATTGAAACGTTGCAGGTGCAGGCCAGCAGCGGACAGTCAAGGTATGCAGGTCCACTTGACTGTGCTGTCAGGCTTTATAAGGAGCAAGGGATCCGCAGTGTGTATAAAGGGACGGTGCTTACTCTCATCAGAGGTAAACTTAACTGTGGCTTCTCTGTGTGCATGTACTGTATGTTGATACCTCTGCCAAGGCGGTTATGTAATCTCTCCAGGCTGTGTCTGTCTGTCTGACAGCAGGATTACACAAAAACTACTGCATCAATTTTCATGAAACTTCGGCCAACGACTACCATTTTTGAGCAGATCCATAAAAAGGGGTTGAGGCTGGAATAGTTTTTCCACATTTTTTTTTATTACATGGCTTTCCTTATAATCAATTCTGATTGGTCAGTGACATTCTACGGCCTGTTATTTCTGTATAACAAACCGTTGCTATGGGTTAAATTCAGATTATGAGTCGGGAGATGAATTTTTAAATGAATGAAATTATTTTAAAATCATTGTTTGTTGCCAAATTATTTTTTTAGCATGTAGCCGTGTAATAAGTGGGATAATGTACAGTGAGCTGGGCATTATAGCAAAATAAACGTCTTCAAGGTGATCAAGTCCTGCATTGAGAACTGCTTTCGGTAATCTAAGTTCTTTGTCTGCACTCTCTGGTTTGTACATGTATAGTCATGAACATGTATGTGTTCAGAGCCTGAAAACATTATGTAACATCCAGTCATTCAGCAGAACACCAAGGAGAATCATGTTTCCACTTCCCTCTCTCTCTGTGTCTCATAGATGTGCCTTCTAACGGTCTGTACTTCTTAACGTATGAATACCTCAAAAACTTCCTGACACCTGAGGGTCAAAGGTCAGTAACCGTGGCTACAAGGAAGAAGTGTATAAAGTACAAGGATCCTCTCGATCCTATAAACCTGACTTTTGATTTTATGTGTTCATGTTTGTATGTCTTTGTGTGTCTTTGTGTGTTAGTGTTTCGCAGCTCAGCACACCAAAGATTCTTCTCGCCGGCGGCATCGCTGGGATCTTGAATTGGACGATTGCTCTTCCCCCAGACGTCCTCAAATCCAACTTCCAGACAGGTTAGAGCAGGGGTCAGGGGGTTGTGAAGGTCTACATTGAGGCCTTTCAAAATAAAGAAAGTGTGAATAGAACAAAGGTTCGAGCAAAACTAGTACATCTGTCTGCCTCGAATAGAAAAGCATGTAACGAAAAAAGAAACACCTGACTGTATGTAGCTTTGATTCTCATCGGATCTCATCTTGGGATGCACATTTTCCCATCGTGATGAAGTTGTTTTGTCGGATTCAAACCAAGCAAAAGTATTTTTCAAAAACTTAAACAAAATATACACATGTTTTTTCACTGCATTCAGCGCACTTAAAACTTTACTAATAATAAACTGCGTAAACATCACAGATGGGTGCTGCTGATTCATTCAGAACGAGCCCTCGACCCACTTTTGGATCACGACCCACCAGTTGAGAAAGTGGGCTCTATGGTATACACTTGCTCTAAAAGATCACTCTTCTGGAACTTTGTGTGTCTGTGTTCAGCTGCAGATGGAAAGTACAGAGGTCTGGTTGATGTCCTGAGAACGCTTTTGCGAGAAGAAGGACCTACAGCACTCTACAAGGGATTCAATGCCGTCTTTCTACGAGCCTTCCCTGCCAATGCTGTAATAATCTGACCTTATGTCACACTCTTATTTTGCTATTCCTTTACTGTACTGTCTGATAACAAGACCAATCACACCGTCAGTCTTTTATTTATTTAAAATGTCATTCCTTTCATTCTCTGTCTCTGTCTTTCAGGCCTGTTTCTTGGGGTTTGAGCTGGCATTAAAGGGATTAAACTGGGCTGCACCCAGTTGGTGAATTAACTTTGTAACTGTCCTCCAGTCTGGACCAGCCTGTCGTGGAAAGCTCTGCTCTGAGTTACTTCTGAGTCTCTCTGGACCTCAAACTGTGCAATTCAGGATAGTGAAATGTGATCAATTCTATTCTTAAATGTGATTTCTTAAAATGTAACTTTATTCAGATCAAGATTTTCTGCACACTTTTTTGAGCAATGGTATAATTTTTATGAATGTATGATTTTGAAATGTAGTGTGTTTTTATTGGATCTGGACCTCACTTTTAAGGGTTTACAATTTTTTTTGTAAAATAGTATACTAGAAGTTAAGTATTTATAATATTTTAATCCTAAACTCTGCCAAGAGTAAGTGTTAATTCGTCTTTGAATTAAAATGTTTATTGGCCTGCATTATAGGTTTTTTTTTTAAATAATGTGTTGCCAAACAAACAGGTTGAATGTACACTCTTTAACTTTGCCATTCTGTTAGTTATATGTGTATATTTGTATTTTTCTGATATGAAACATATCAATAAAATCTGAACGTGAACAACACAGTCTACGGCTCCGTGTCAGAGTACTACTTGAAGACTACAATAACCACAATTCAGCGCGTTGTTTCCTGTTCCGGTGCCAGTGACCACTAGAGGTGAAACGTCAGGTAAATATATCCCTGTTTGATCTTGTGATGTTTGTACTTTATAAGTTATTCGTCTTTTTGAAAAGATCGGACAGGGTCTTTTGCAGCTTTTTACGACTCTGTGTATGGTGTCAGAATGAAAAGGGCCGTTTTGGGCTGGTTTTTACATGGCTATAACACTGTCAGACTGTCATGAATAGAAATGCAGGCAGATAACTGTTGATCCCCGTTGAATGAACGTGTAGCTACATCGCGTGTAACTTCACCCAAACGCACCCTTATTTAACCAACGTATGAATTATAATTTTTTTTAGCAAGACTGTTTCTCCTCGAACTGAATGAAGCTGTAGCTAAACTTCTGGTACTGCTAGCTAGCCGGCTAACGTCAGCTAGCTGCTAGTCAGTCCATAACCCCGTGTGTTTGACCTCATAACGTGCCGTGTAGTTGTACGACTCCAGTGTTAGTTAAACTACTACACACCTAGCTGGTTAAAACTCCCAATACGCTATGGTGTGATAGCCGAATGGACTATATAGCAATATTTCCGGCGGTTTTATACCAAAGTCTGTGTGTCGAATAGAAATTTCAAATGTCTTGACCTTTTAGCCTTGTCCGTTTAAGCATAAATGTACATAAAATCACAGGAACTTGTGACACTAAGATACAACAATATTACTCGATGTCAATAAAACATTAAAAGGCTGGATACTACATTTCCCACAGTTCACCTTAGAGCTGCAACAACTAATTGATTCAATATCAACTGTTAAATGAATCGACAAGTATTTTGATAATCGATTTTGGTCTTTTTGTTGTGGAAGATTGAAACCTGATTTACTTGTTTCGTCTCTCTGTCGTGTTTTATTATTCTTTTGGATGCTGCCAGGTGGATGTGTGTGGATGTAGGAGTGCTGTAATGCCCCTGGAGGTCAGATGGCCATTCCCACAATGCCCTGCTTTGGCATGGAGGATATCCAGCTCACTGATCATGGGCATGGTGGGATCCTACTCCTACTTCTGGACCAGTAAGATGGGACATTAACATATTTCCGTACTTGCACACAGTGCCTCAAGTTGCGCGTTTTTTTACTTTCTTCCCCCCTTAACTTATTGTCTTACCATTGCCATTCCATCAGAGTACATGAACTGCATGACGGTCCACAATCAAGAGGTTTTGTTGAACCTGATTGACCAGAGGCCCTCTGACACCCCTCTCATCACTCTGTCCAATCACCAGTCTTGTATGGATGACCCACACATCTGGGGTAGAGACAGAATTAACAAAATATTTGGACATTTCTTTTAGACAAACACATTAGAATATAGTGAAATAACGTAATGTATTTTCAACAGGCATACTAAAGCTCAGACAGTTGTGGAGCTTCAACAAGATGCGCTGGTGAGTTTGCATCTCATTCACTTTTAGGAATATCGGAGTTTTGTTATGATTTTATATTTAACGGTAATTATTTCCCTGTAATCCGACAGGACCCCAGCAGCATCTGACATCTGTTTCACAAGAGAGCTGCACTCCCGATTTTTCAGCCGCGGCAAGTGTGTTCCCGTTTGTAGAGGTGTGTTAGAATTATTCTCCTGCTTAGTCTTGTCGTCTGCTGAATAAACGCATATTCTTTTTTACCCTTATTTCAGCTTGTGTCTATCACACCTGCATTGTGATATTACCTGTGATAGTCTGTGTTTAGTCCTAGGAGTCAGTTTTTTATTTTTATTTTTTGTGAATCCTCAGTGATGATGGTGTGTTTTCTTTAGGTGATGGTGTTTACCAGAAAGGAATGGATTTTATTTTGGAGAAGTTAAACCGAGGAGAATGGGTACACATTTTTCCAGAAGGTCTGCATGCTTTCCTCCTTTACATTTATTGTCTGTCATCTTTCGTTTTTGAAATAGTTTAGAAACAATAAGCTGCTCTCCCCTCATTTATTTTAACAGGCAAAGTCAACATGACTGAAGAATTCATACGGTTAAAATGGGGTGAGTGAGTAATAGTGCTGCCAGTAGTAGATGTACAATAATACAATAATAACTCTTTTTTAGGTACTTAGCAAGTTAAACATCTGGCTTTGTGTTTTAGGTGTGGGTCGACTAATAGCTGAGTGCTCCCTGAATCCAGTTATCCTGCCCCTCTGGCATGTGGGTGAGTAATGCCACACCCACATTACCCAAATAATAATGTCTTATGAGGGTAAAATATGAGAAAAATGCAAACTGATATATAATTGCAATATACTTAAATTATTATATCATGACAAATACCAAGTTGTTGTCCTCCTTTTTGTTCGCCTTTGGTCTCAGGTTTGAGTGATGTCCTGCCAAATGAAAAACCCTACATTCCTCAGAGTGGCAAGGTAGGAACTGAACATTTAATCTTTGATAAAAGGATTATGCATTACTTGCAACATGTTTATGACGGATTTGGAAGACAAAATGTATCTTAGCCATACTTGAAAGTTCACATTTTACATTTGACTTGTGTATCATGGCTTTTTTTTTTTTTTACCTGTAAGTGACTGTTGCCACTGTTTTCAGAGGATCACAGTCCTTGTGGGGAAGCCATTCAGCGTGAACAACCTTGTTGAATCCCTCCAAGCTGAAAACAAGAGCCCGGTGAGGACTTATTGTACACACTGGGAGGTTTAATAGGAATGGGATACTTAGAACAGTGCTTTGTATATTAACACAACAAAGATGTAACTATTTTTAATCCTTGTCATGTAATGTGATTTCTTTAAATATCCTCTCAGATGGAAATGAGGAAGACTTTAACCGATTTCATCCAGGGGGAGTTTCGGAGCCTGAAAGCCCAGGCTGAAGCCCTCCATGGACAGATACAGACCAAATCCTGAGTCCCAGCCGTCCCTTTTGCCTGCTGCACTCCTCACAGCCAACAAGGCTGATACTTAACCCAAAACCAAGGGTATTTCCTGAACCATCTGGAGTCCAATTACACACAGAACTGCTGCCAACTTGTGTCTTTTGGTATGAACTCCCCTCCGCTCATGAAGATAATGCATTTTAAGTGGTATTGTGGGATCATCATCTTTTGAGGGCAAAAGTGATTAACATTAGAGGATATTGTAAATGAATATCATATTTTTAGTTGAACTAATGCATGACTCAGGTGCTCGTGTAGAATCATCCACCAGAATTAATAGTTTACTGTAGAAAATGAATGGATGATGGCCTGGGTTAAATTCACATCAGTCAGTGCTGTTTGTGTCGGTGATTGGATTGATCCAAAAGAATGACCGATCTTGAATGTCTGTTGAAGCTGCAATCTTCATTTCCAAAGTGGACCGGAAGTGTGCATTTTAGGAAGAATAGTCACCTGAGCTGCTGATCCCCCACAGGTACTGATGCAGGACTTTCACTAAGTTGCTGTATGTTTAAATAAAATGGTATATATTGGCATGCAGCATGGTCCCCAATGCTCACACACAGAGCAATATAGATTTCTAACTTGGAGTCAAAAAGAATAGGTTAATCTTCACCTGAAGGAGGAAGATTGTTAATTTTTACAGCTGTCATCTGAGCGAGGCATGCATTTTGACGATTGATCATTTTTAGGATATTATTTCAGAGATGGTAACTGTACCATTATATACAGTAGAATCAGATAAGTGCTTTGTCACATTGTTCTAACCTCACCATGTGCCCCATGAACCTTTTGTTTCTGTTGAACTGTACATTCAAATCAAGTATGGGAATCATTTCTGAGTTCTGTAGATAGACATTTCTACAAGGTTTTCTGTTGGTTGTTTCAACCTCTGAATGCAACCCCATCACAGATGTGTATATATATCTTATTTTATCACAGAGGTCACTGGATTTTATAAGAGAGGAAAGGCAACAATGAAGATACCTGTGGT
Source organism: Coranthus polyacanthus (assembly GCA_037367275.1). Taxonomy (NCBI): domain Eukaryota; kingdom Metazoa; phylum Chordata; class Actinopteri; order Kurtiformes; family Apogonidae; genus Coranthus; species Coranthus polyacanthus. Next base: position 4,489,633 of record JAPQRN010000025.1, on the reverse strand, counting down.
TATTTTATAAACGCGTTGCCTTACTGTGATTGCCACTCTTTCCTATGTGAATGCCAATAAAGTATTTGACTTTTTCTAAATTGAAATTGTTTGTTGTTTTTGTGGACTGCTCCTATCGTGCTGACTCAATTGTACTGGCTTATGTGAGACCAAGCGGCGGCTGGTCCATTGGGGGTGTAGGGACGCCACCCCCACTTAAAGATCCCATATCTTAACACTGTATCTATACCGTGTATATGTGTAAATTAAAGACTTCTGTAATGGTGTTGATGGAAAAAAAAAAAAAGAGTATAGATTTGATTTTTCCTCACTTTCATGATGCTTCTCTGTGTCACAAACGGCTCATATTAACACTGGGAGGATAATGTCACCTCCCACTTTTAATCAATCAATCAATCAAATGTTCTGATTGGCTGAGCACAGAGCCCTTAGCAACCGTTAGCAACAACAGAATTCTCACCAGGTGTTACTCTTTATATCATGTCACTGATGTTGATGTCATCACCTCTTTGATGTCATTTGAGTCTTCTTAAGTCTTTGATGTTCTTTCGTTTTTGATGTTGATGTCATCATCACCTCTTTGATGTCATTTGAGTCTTCTTAAGTCTTTGATGTTCTTTCGTTTTTGATGTTGCTATTACGTCATTGATGTAATTTGCATCTTGTTACGTCTGTGCTGTTGACGTCATCATCACTTCTTTGATGTCATTTGCGTCTTGTTACCGCTTTGTTGTTGTCATTACGTCATTGATGTCATTTGCATCTTGTTACGTCTGTGCTGTTGACGTCATCATCACTTCTTTGATGTCATTTGCGTCTTGTTACCGCTTTGTTGTTGTCATTACGTC
>JAPQRN010000025.1:4420655-4433340 GCA_037367275.1 Coranthus polyacanthus | reverse complement strand
CGCATCTTTGCATTTTCCCAAAGCCTCAGCTCTGTTTATTGTGCTGCTGACTCACTCCTCTGTGGTTCAGTAATATCTCACAAATGGCTGAAATATTACAGGTTTACAGGTCAGAGTGATGCTTGGTCATTGTTGTGCAACATTTAATTACGGAATAAAAATGTTGGATCTAACCAAACGACTCCCATAATGTCTGATTAATTTAAAGTTTATCACAGCATTTTAAGAAATAACAAGGTGCCATAAATTCTCAAAAAGTTTTTTTTAATCAGACACGGGCAGTTTGTCAGGGCGTTGTTGTCGATGGGAGTTCTGTGTTGTGTGGCCAATAAAAACTGAGGTTGCTCGTGTGGTGCCAACTGCAATAAAAAACGCTGGTTGTTATAAATCATCTATTCTCTCTGGTAATCTATGAGCAGCATCTTAACTGCACCAGACAGACAATAAATGCTGTCTGACCGGGCTCATGTTCTTCACACTGGACTGCAGAACGCGCCGAGTCCCCGCTGACTGGCAAATGACTCTAAATGTTCACCTGAGCCTGGGTGCGTTACAGTTTTTAAGCGAACAGTGTCATTGAAATGAGGTTGCACGTCCTGCGCATCAGTAGTATGAACTGGAGGATTTTTTTCCGTATTTAAAGAGGAGGCGATGGATGTCGCTCAAATTCCCACATTTAGCACAAAAACTACACGTTCATCTAGATTTCAAACTTCCATGTCAAAACCAAACACTGCATAACTGTTACTACGCACTATTGAGATTAATTTAAAATCTACATGATAAATAGGGTACCTTGGAATTGAGAAACACTCTAATTCACTCTGTTGAGGGATTCAAGATCGGTCTTTTGGAAGGTCTTCGAATTGACTGACTTTTTACGCTGTGTTGTCTCGGTCTCGGACGAGGAGCTGCACAGGTATTACCAAACTGTGCATTGTCCGATTTATTTGTTATGATCATTATTGTGATTTGATGTAAAACTTCTTGCTTCAAATGCTTGGTCTCGACTTGGTCTCGACACCTTAAAGTCTTGGTCTTGTTTCGGTCTCGATAAACTCTGGTCTTGGTCATGACTCGGTCTCAGTTCACACGGTCTTGACTACAACCCTACATGATAATGTATAAAGCACTAATGGGTGCATGTGTATACGATAAACAAGGAGTGTTAAAAAAATGATAACTGAAAACAAAAGGAAACAATAAAAAATATAGGCATCCCTAACCCTGATTTTCCATTAAATGAAGTCTGTGAAAACAGCAACAATACAATCATTATTATTAGAATAATGCGATGACAATAAAAATCGACACCTCTCCAGTCTGATGTAGAGCAGCAGCGTATCAGATTTGCTGAAAGCTGCACTGTCTCCTCTGCTTCCTGTGCGGACGCCTGCTGACTCACTGTGCTGCAGAACGGTGTGCTGATACCAGACTAATGGGCCGACACTCTGCAGACACTGAGCTGATGCCCTCAGATATCATCTGCAGAGAAACCTGAACTTTCCTTCTGCGAGGAGGGCCCAACGAGGAGAGGCATTTGGATCCGATCTGCATTCAGATATTGACGTCATACTGCTGCAAAACTGACCTGGTTCACAAATATACATTGACAAATTTAAACGCGAGTTTAATGTTACCAGTTTTTAGGATGTTAAGGTGTCATGATATTAAAAAAACAAGCCGTGGAAGACAGGAGAGAGTCAAATATTTTTGTTTTTTATTATTATTAATTAATTAAAGTTTTTTATTGATTTCTGTTTATCAAGAAGAATAAATAAACAGATACAAAATACAAAAAGTGAAGTAAACAAGCTAAACAAAAAGATTATCTTCACAAAGTCAGTGAAGTTCCCAGTGGTACCAAAGATGGGGATATAGAAAAACAATTCAAAAAGGAAATTAATAAAGTAGTAAATTACAGTATATCAGAAAGGCAAATAGATGCTGTTAGAGGCATAATGTTAAAGCTATAATATGTAATATTTCTGCATTAAAATATCTAAAAACAATCGGGCTGTGTTATACATTTTGTTGACCTGTGTACTTCCGTTATATCAAATGTTTCCAACCACGTTCACCTTCGTATCTCACTGCTGTCACCTCTGTCTTCGTGCAGACATGAACGAGCACAGCTCTCGCAGCCACAGCATCTTCCTGATCAACATCAAACAGGAGCACGTGGAGACGGAGCAGAAGCTGTGTGGAAAACTCTACCTGGTGGATCTGGCTGGCAGCGAGAAGGTACGAAACACTGAGTAAAATAACGCAGCTTTGTTTTGTCTGTTTTTTTTTTTTTTATAGTGATACCAGCGCCTCGGCTCTTTTTTCTCTGATGTATGACCTAATTCACTTTGTCTCTGTCTTTATTCCAGGTCAGTAAAACCGGGGCTGCAGGAGCCGTCCTGGACGAGGCTAAAAACATCAACAAGTCTCTGTCGGCTCTGGGAAACGTCATCTCTGCCCTGGCCGAGGGAACGGTGAGATATTTTCTACCTCCATGAGTGAAGACACTAACTGTAACAACCCAGACTGTCGCTATTCTTCAATGTTGTAATTGTCTTTAATAGTTTGGCAATAGGCGTGGCAGGAGGTGTTCTGCTTTTGGATTGTCCGTCTGTTCCACTGAACGTACATACAAACAAATGCCCGTGCATTCGTCTCATTCTCACGAACACGACGTCTCAGGAAGGCCTTGATGGAATTCATTAGTAGGAATTTAAGCGCCAGCACAAAACTCATGAACCTCGCAAGACATAACTCTATCCATCAACACAGTAGGTGACAATAATGTACTTTAATGCTGGTTGACACCCACTATGAAGCAGAACAAAAGAAAAAGAAGAAATCCATTCTGATCTGCCGTAGGATCATGACGGACTCTGTGGAGGCGACCTGCTCCCTCTGTGCATGTGATATTATATCTGCAGATAGATCCGCCAAAATCTTACCCACTGAACCTTTAATCAAGTACATAATTAATTTCCCACAATAATATTAATATAACTATTAATACATTTTTATTGTATTATTTTTTAGGGGGGGGGCCAAGATTAAATGTAGGTGTTCTTTGGCACCCCTAAAAAGAATCTCAAGTCCCCGGTGCTTGTTAATAAATTACATTCTGCCCAGTGTGCACAGCCATCTTCACTTTGTGCCAACTCAACAGGTTTAGACATCAAATGCCAAAACTCTCCCTTCCAATTATAAGATTAGTTGAATGCGGCACAGTCAGTCCGCAGCTTTTGACAGCATTTTTGGGGGGGTTTGAGAAAATCCAAACAGAGCGAAATGGGGTGAAGAGTGAAACTTTGCTGGATAAAATCTGCGAGTCACTGCAGACGTACAAACCCAGGAGACAAATGGCGTTTCTTTTACGATTTGTTTTTTTCTGTCTTGCCCTTCTCTCATCCATATCCCTCTCCTTTCTTCCCTCTTTTATCTTCTCTTGCAGAAAAGTCACGTGCCGTACCGTGACAGCAAAATGACTCGCATCCTGCAGGACTCGCTCGGTGGAAACTGCCGCACCACCATGTTCATCTGCTGCTCCCCCTCCAGCTACAATGACGCTGAGACCAAGTCCACTCTGATGTTTGGACAGCGGTACGTTGCAGTGGATGCAGTCGATGCATGCTTGGATAGAAATGCAGTTTAAAAAATGTCTTTTAAGAGGATAACGTACAACAAAACATTTTTGACATGCTGCAACATTTTTTGCAGAGAATGGAAATCTGAAAAAATCAACAAATCACTACACAAATAAAATAATAATGCTCCTAGTTATGAAATATATTCTAAAATAATTAACATTAACATTGTTCTTTCTCTTTAAATGTAATGTCCCCATTTCAAAATCCCATCCAGTATCCAGTAGAACTGTGAATTTAAAGCAAATACTGGTTATCGTTCAATGTGAAGAACATTTCCTCACTGTTCCTGCGCTTTAACTGTTTCATCCCAGTGCCAAGACCATCAGGAACACTGCTTCCATTAACCTGGAGCTGACAGCGGAGCAGTGGAAGAGGAAGTTCGAGAAGGAAAAGGAGAAGAACAAGACCCTGAAGGACACCATCCAGAAGCTGGAGGCTGAGCTCAACCGCTGGAGAAATGGTAAAACGTTATGCAGCAGTACTTCTGGACCTAAATAAGTGTCAAGGGGACACTTTAAATGGACTCTACTCTTGTCTTTCTTTTTATTTAGAGTAGAAAGTCAGCAGATTCAAAGCATCTTACATTGTACACTTTTGTTTTTGAAACCAAACCAACAAAACAATATGAATCGAGTCTGTGTGTGTAGCAGAGAACCAGGCGGATTACCTGAAGGTTTATGGTTCATAAACTCAATCCATCATTTCCCACATCTACCAAATATGTCTGTCTCGAGTGTTAAAGCTAATGTTATTTTTCCATTATAAAAAGTAATGCGTCACATTGAACCAGTCTGCTAATGTGAGTGGTCCTTGGCAAGTTGTTGTGGCATCTTACTAAAGATTTTAAGTTTTCATCTCTCTCTGATTGTCTCCCAGAAGTGGTAAATCCCACAGCATTCACTCAATTCTCATGATTATTGTGTTTGTCTTTCTCTGTTTCTTTCTCTGTCTTTCTTTCAGGAGAGGATGTGCCCGAGACTGAGAGGACCACATCCGATGTGGTGAACCGCTTTGAGCCCGTCGAGGAACGCCCAATTTTGGACAATGACACCTCCTCCATTGTGGTCCGCATCTCTGAGGAGGAGCGTCAGAAATATGAGGAGGAGATCCGCAAACTGTACAAGCAGCTGGATGATAAGGTTCAAACACACAAACATGATCATTATTAACAATTAGAGCCAGCTGTACGTGCAATGTAATTCTAACTTTACAGCGCTGTATAAGTGCATACATGTTATTTCTATAAGGAAAGTTTGAAGGGATACATGACCTTCTCATAAGTGTTTAAATTTTGTGCAGAATTGGAGCTTGATATTTATGACGACATCATGTTTGTGTAGGATGATGAGATCAACCTGCAGTGCCAGCTGGTGGAGAAACTGAAACAGCAGATGCTGGACCAGGATGAGGTCTGTACACACACACACACACACACACACACACACGACACATGACTGAGATCATCAGTCATTTGCAGAAGTGAAAGGTGACACGGTGTCCCTCTCTCCAGCTCCTGGCTTCGTCCCGGGGCGACGGGGACAAGGTGCAGGCTGAACTGGGCCGCCTGCAGGTGGAGAGTGACTGTGCTAAGGCGGAGGTGAAGGAGGTCCTGCAGGCTCTGGAGGAGCTGGCCATTAACTATGATCAGAAGAGCCAGGAGGTGGAGGAGAAAGGCCTGCAGAACCAGCTGCTGGCCGACCAACTGGCCCAGAAAATGGTGAGTTAAAGGCGAGCAGAAGACGGAATGAGGGCTAAAATCAGAGACAGGAGGTGCAACAGAAGCATCTGCTCACCCGATTACTGCAAAGCATTTCCGTCTGGAATTGCTTTTCATCCCGTTTGTTCAGTGGTGCAATAAGTATTCACGTCCTGCAGAAGTATGAAGTTGCATAAAATGGAAATACTCAAGTAAAGTACAAGTACCTCATATTTACACATTAAAACTTTTTAATAACTTGCAAATAATTCAATTTTTATTGTTTTGTTTTAATATGTCCTGCCATTTCTTAATCATTGAAAAATCTCAAAGTGGCCTGGTTGATTTAAAAAAAAGTTTTAACTCTTAAAAACATTTCATAACTTGCTTCCCTAAATCTCTTTCTGTCTGATTCTCTGTCGCAGGCCAGTCTGATGGAGCTGGAGGCTGAGCTGTCTCGTATGCAGGAAGTGAGCGGTCAGCAGAGGAAACGCATCGCTGACGTCCTCAACGGTTTGATGAGGGACCTCAGCGAGTTCAGCACCATTGTGGGCAACGGGGAAATCAAGCTGGTGAGTTTGACCTTAAGCAGACGCTTCATTTCAATGGCAAAATGTATGCCTTAGTACCATAAACAGCAGAGGATACAGTATATGCTTCCGTGACTTACCTGTATGTCCTGTTTTGTTGTGTTTAATAATCTCAATTCTTCTTCGTTCTGCAGCCGGTGGAGATCAGCGGAGCGATCGAGGAGGAGTTCACAGTGGCTCGCCTCTACATCAGTAAGATCAAGTCCGAGGTGAAGAGCATGGTGAAGCGCTGCCGCCAGCTGGAGAACATGCAGCTCGAGTGTCACCGCAAGATGGAGGAGACCGGGAGGGAGCTCTCCTCCTGCCAGCTCCTCATTTCTCAGGTGTGGAGTTAGAAAATGAAAAACACAGGAGGAAAACTGTATGAGAATTTCAAAAGAATTTACTTAGAAATTACAGTTTTTTTCTGATTGGTTAGGTGCTATCTTTTAAATTATTGTCTATTTTTGTTCAACTCTACACACCGACCACAAAAGTTGTGTTTTTGTGTCAATATATTACACACAAACCATCATTTGAACAAGCACATGAAGCACCAACTACACACTGACAGTCTAATACTAAAAATAATAATACATTTCAGTAACTCAGATTGCAAATGAATCCAAATAAACAATATAATCAATAAGAATGAACAAAATGATCAACAAAATGAAGAAAAATGAAGAAAATAATCAACAAATTGAAGTGAAATTAATAAAATAATCAACAAAATGAGGAAAATGAACCAAAAAAAGAACTCATTTGTGCTTGTGATGAGTAAAGCACTGTGTGTTATAAAATGAAGGTACAGTAGAGTTTGTGCATTCAGCCTGACACTCTGTAAATGCATCGGCTGTAAGTGTTAATGGTTTCAGAGATAGGGTTTCAAGAATCACTGTTCAGAAACGACTGTAATTACGGTGTAGGTGAAGACGTGAGAAAAGTGCCAAATAGCACAGACAGCTGAGAATGAGCTTTTCTTTGCTGCTTGTGGATTATGGGTTTTTATGCCACCTGTGTGATTTTGTTGCGCTGTGTTTGCATTCGTCCAGCATGAGGCTAAGATCCGCTCTCTGACCGAGTACATGCAGAGCGTGGAGCAGAAGAAGAGGCTGCTGGAGGAGAGCCACGACTCCCTGAGCGAAGAGCTGGCCAAGCTGCAAGACCAGGGTAACACGCAAACCACAAACCACACACACGTACACGTATGTCAGCAAAAAAAAGAGGTCAATTCAGTTGGAAAAGAGAGATCCTAAACAGACAGAAAGGCGGCAGAAGATACGCATAAGCTTTGATTGTTGATGAACACTTCCTTCTCTGTTTCTTCTAACAGATAACTCGCTGCTGGAGGAGAAAGATGGAGGTGAGAAGGGTGAGATCGAGGATGGAAATGTCAAGGTATGAAACTTTATTTGTTCTGTAATCTGAATTGAATTATTGAAAATCTGACTTGACTTCATATCATATCATGCAGTAAATCTGACTGTTTTCCCGTCACGTCCTCTGTGTTTCCCTGTGCGGTGTCATATGGTGTAGAAATAACACAAACTATCCCCATTTGTGTACCATATAAATATAAATTATGATTACCTTCATTATGATTGTATGTGTAAACAGTGTAGCCAAAAATTGTCCTCTCATTCTTTCGTTCTGTAGAATAATCTCTAAATAATAATAATACATTTTATTTACATAGTGACTTTTAAAACAGGGTTACAAAGTGCTTTACAATAAAAACAGAACACATTTAAAATATAAAAGAATAAAGCAAAATATAAAGCTCAAAAACTAAACACAGAGTAAAATGAAGCATCGTAAAATATAAATAAAATCGCCAGACACCAAAGCTCGAGTCATGTATTCCTCTTAGTACCTGTTTCGTTTAAATGATGTTGTGCACTTGATGTTTTGATTTTCCAGAAGTCTCCTCGCCAGCAGGGGGAGACACACCGCGGCCTCCATCACAAGCAGCTGGCCCGTCTGCGGGATGAGATCAACGAGAAGCAGAGGATCATCGATGAGCTCACAGAGTCAGTCGCAAAGAATATGTTTTTAATCATTTTACCTTACAGATCCTCTCATACCCTGACTGCATTTGTGTTTTGTTGTTCACCTAAAGTCGTCCCACTCTCTTTATTTTTCTACTCTTCTTATGAACTTATTCTTATAAACGTGTTTTCAGTCGCAACTCCAAGCTGGAGCTGGAGCTTGCTCAGGTCCGCTCTGACTTCGAGCGTCTGAAGACTCAGGACACCACCAAGAGCGAGCGTCTGGAAGAGCTCTCGTAAGCGTCTATAATAATAATGATACTCAATAAGACTTTAGAGGACTTACGGTGCCCTGCAAAAGAAAATAAAACCAGACAAAGCAGATAAAACGAGCACAGAGGTAAAAAAAAACAAAAAACATTGCAATGAATAAGATCAAGTAAATGGGAATGAAAACAGTATAAATAAGAACATACATCAAGCATTTAAAAGAATCTAGAGACTTACGGTAAATAATAAATTGTTCTGAATGTCATGCCTGATAAAATCACGGTTAAAATAAATAGATAAAATAAAATACTTTAAGTTGTGGGAAGTTGATACGGACATTTTTTTAATGTTATAGAGACTAAGCAATCTTGAAAACTGGCAGATTAATTTATCATGAAAACATTTATTGTATTTACAATGTCATATCGTCAGAAAATTTGCATTTTTTATATATATATTACATTAGCTTTCACCCATTTTGATGATGATTTTGCTGTTTCTGTCAGATTCCTGCATGAGCGCCATGAGCAGACTAAACAGGACTTGAAGGGTCTGGAGGAGACTGTCGTGAGTAAAACACACACAGATATCCCTCTTCTTCTTATTGGCTTCGTCCATACTTTGTCACGTTCAGCCTCATTCCTTCTCTTTGCTCAGAATGCTCTCTTTTAAATAACCTCTTTCTTACGCCACATCTCTTCATAACATCTCCTCCATCTGTTTGTCTGTCCTCTAGGCCCGCGAACTCCAGACCCTCCACAACCTGCGCAAGCTGTTCGTTCAAGACCTCACGTCGCGGGTTAAAAAAGTAAGCAGCCGAGAGATGACAAGGGAAGGCAGTGACACATAATGTCACCACACTGCAAAAATGTTTTTTAATCTATCTGAGGGGGTATTAAAGAGTGCGCGACCTTAATACCAACAGTCAGTCTTAGCAGAAATAACATAAACATCCCTCATCCCTTTAATCCCCTTTACTTACCGATGACGACGAATCAAGAAATTCACTTTTTGCTTCACTGATTAGAGTTAAAACAGCTGAAAAAACTGAGCTCTGGCGAGGAGGTATAAATCAACATGCAAAAAAATAGATCTATAAACGGACAAGATGATTTGGTGGAGCGAGAGGGAAGCAGAGGTTTAAATCAGAGGCATCTTCAATAAAGAGACAAAAAAGTCTGTTTCAAAGCCATCATTTTTCTCAAATTACTCTAAATTCTCCTCGGGCATTAAGGTTATTTTATGTCTAAAGAAACAACCTAATCTTTTATCATGCTTTCTATTTTCTCACTCATTTCTTCGTTGCTTTCTTTGCAGAGTTCCGAAATGGAGCCTGATGATAGCGGGGGGTCTTGCACCCAGAAGCAGAAGATTTCCTTTCTTGAGAATAACCTGGACCAACTTACAAAGGTTCACAAACAGGTGAGTGATGTGCATACAGTGTGTTTGTAGCGTCGCCGCTGCATGAGAACCACGTACGTATCTCTAAAAAAAATCACGAGCTCAGAAAAACTGACCTGTTTTCAGTTTTGTGATGATGCATTTTCCAGCTAATCCCTGAGAAGTTTATTTAGAAGTAGGAGAATTTGAAGCTCAACCCGTAAGGGAACAGTTCTGAAAAGTAACTGAAGCCGTTAGACAAATGTAGTGGAGTAAAACGTACATTTGCATCTGAGATGTAGTGGAGTAGAAGTATAAAGCTGCATGGAAATACTAAAATAAAGTACAAGTACCTCTAATTTGTAATTCGTATTTAAGTACAGTACATGAGTAAAAGTACTTAGTTACATTCCACCACTGATGTTTAATGTCCAACCTTCTTTTCCCTGCCGCCAGCTCTTCAAACCTCTATTCACATCCTAATATTTCCTCATTCCTTCCCCCTCCAGCTGGTTCGTGACAATGCAGATCTGCGTTGCGAGCTTCCAAAGCTGGAGAAACGTCTTCGGTCTACTGCTGAGAGAGTTAAGGCCCTGGAGACTGCACTGAGGGACGCCAAAGAGGGCGCTATGATGGACCGACGCCGCTACCAGCAGGAGGTGGACCGCATCAAGGACGCCATGCGGGCAAAGAGCGCTATGAGGCGCCCCCATGCAGCACAGATTGGTACTGCGCTACAAGATGACTTGTGTTTTTGCTTGTAATGTGCAACATCGGCTGTTTTCCTTTGATTTGACCTATTTAGTCTGCAGTAACAGTGACCCACATATATAGTCATAATACTTTATCACCCTGACAGCTAAGCCCGTGAGACCAAAGCAGCTGCCTGTTTGCTCCCCGACCAACCCCTTCTACACCTACATCCGTGCCACTGAACACGCCAACACCTACAGCAACGCCCTTTTCCAGAGCAACGCGACACAGCAGAGCTCCGCCAGCGTCAACTGCAACCCCAACTCTGTCCAGACCAACACGTGAGTTTGCATCCTCTCTTTGGCCAACACGATGAAGAGCCCGCGCCGGCCTCTGCAGACACACCAAACAGACCGTGCACGGTATTTAAATGCCATGTTTTTCGGTTTCTCTGTGATATTTTAAACAGAGTTTCCACAGCACTGGGCTACAGAGCAGGCAGATATAACGGAGACATACTGGAGTCCTACCCACTCAACATTGACAATGGTGAGCTCAAGAACACAATTACATACACTGAATATATACACTGAAAGTAAACTATTATTCATGTACAGAGCTGGGAAGTAACAAAGTACAAATACTTTGAAAATAATACTTAATAATAATAAAAAACAATGTATCAAAAGGAAATTATTTAAACAGTTTTTGTACAGGATTTATTCTGTCTCAAGCTTCTTGATCCCTGTAATAGCAGTTATTAACACAGATAATAGCATTTGTATTGATAGAATCAAAACAATGAATCAATCATCAATAAAATCAAAACACTTTTTTTTTTCCAACAGGTAACAGCGTCAGTGAAACGAGAGACATCAATGACAACAGGTGAGGATTTCAGCGTCTGCAGCAAGAAAACTTCAGCTGCTGTTCTTTCCACTTACTTTTACTACCATAAGACAACCTTATTAGCTTGGAAAGTATTCATGACAAACAGATATTTTTAGTTCTGCAGGAATAAATAACAGTAGGTTACTTTGTGGTGGAGTCTTTCCAAACATTTCTTTGTTTCTTGAGTATTTAATTGACACGTACGGACTTCACTGGACTGTCATTAAAGGCAGAGTTTAGGAAGGATGATGTAAACGGTGACGTTATCGTCGTTTGCTGAGTGCTGTTTTTGTGTTTCTGTGTGAGCAGGAGTGATGTTCACTGTGGCAGCGAGGTCGATGATTCAAACAGGCACTACATCATTCAGCAGGAGACGGCTGCGAGTTAATGCCATGGTAATTAAACGTGGACATTGAGTCATGTGCACGCATGCATCAAAATCTCACACCAGTTGCTTTACTCTCTTTCAATGCAGTAGCATCTGTTCTTTCTTTGTATATTAATTATAGTCCTGTTCATTTAGGTACACAAAGAAAATCCTTTATTCAGCTTTATTATCTTTATTATGATAAGGTATGATGATTTTCGTACGTTTGGTGGTCCGTCCCCTTCTGCTACACAGTTAACGTAGCAGGTACTCATACAGTAACAATGCATGAAGTGGATGTAGCCACCATGACGTCCCCTTTTGGTTTTTGGACTACTGTTTTGAAGCCTCGAAGTGTGGCATTTTTATCATCACCATCTTGGCTTTTTTGGAGCCAGAAGTGACCATAATTGGACGAAAGGGTGCCGCTGAGGAAGCAAAAGAGGTGATGCCAATGCTAACTTACTGAATCCTTCGAGGGTCTTAGTGTAGCTTATTTACCTCAACTTACAGTCGAGCCGTCTGTCAGGACGCAGCAGGCGAGTGAGCCGTCAGCCACGCCTGTCAATCAAAGCCCACACAGCAGACATCAAAGCCTTCGATTAGACCTTAAATCCTCTTAACGGAGGAATAATTTACAAATCTACCACCAGTGCAGGACCAAACAAAGTGAACGAGACCTGAATGACTCCTGGAACAAAGTTTATTGACTTAGTTTTTGTAGAGAGAACTTCATTGGACGTCTGTGGGAGCCAGGCCTTTCTGGAGCCAGCTTCTAATGGATGTCAGTACTGGTATTACCTACACTTTAAGATATCTTTGCATTGGCTTCAAGCTGCGGTTGTCGATACTTGGTGCAATTATGCACTCAAAATAGCAAGTGTGAGTACGGAAGCCTGCTAATTGAGACCTGCTGACCTTCTGTTGGTGCTGGTGAACTTTTTGATATTTGAGGCTGTGAATCACTAGATTTATAGCATCAGGATTATATATGTGTTTCATGTTTTTTGCTGAAAAAGGGAGTTAAATGATTCACTGATGACAACAACATTTCTTTCTAATGTTGAATCAGTTACTTGTTACAGCTTCATTTGACCTGAAACTCTTTCTTTCTTTCTTTCTTTCTTTCTTTCTTTCTTTCTTTCTTTCTTTCTTTCTTTCTTTCTTTCTTTCTTTCT
>JAPQRN010000025.1:4387838-4399867 GCA_037367275.1 Coranthus polyacanthus | reverse complement strand
TCCTGGAGCCCTTTTTGGCCCCATTGACTATCATTGATATTTTTAAACATGATCCAGTGACCTAAAAGGGCCTTAAGTGATCGAAATCAACACTGTTGCTAATCATTGACATATCCCAGACTGATAATCCCTGCACACACACAAAAAAACACTTCAAATATAAAATAATGTGTAAAAAAAAAAGTGGCATTATGTAAATAAACTGGCATTTAAAGGGTTAAAATTATAAAAAATTAATTCACATTTGCTATACATGATGAGGACTGGAGTTAATGACCAACAAAAAAAAAAATCTTGACCTAAAAGCACCTTAAGAGGAAAAGTGTGATTTTTTTAATAGGGTGTCCTGAGGGTTAATGACGAGGGGAGCTGATAACACCACTGGACACCGACACTATTATCATGAAAAGGCAGAATTTAACTGCACAACAGCTGCAGAGACAACAAGGACAGAATTGGCTCTAATTCATGTTGAATTAAAATCTAATTAAATTAGTCAGGGAAGAGGTCTCGTTTTCATTGCAACAAATCAGGGAGGGACGCGTAGTTATTATCAAGAGCCAGTGAGGCAGCGAGAATGCAGGACTCTTCATCATCGTTTCCAAATGTTTCTGTTTTTTTTTTTAAAAAACAGGGTCAGCAGCGTGTCCAAAAGTCGCCGTAAAATGCGGACATAGTCATAGTTTTTACCTTTGTTACCATTGTAACAGTTAAACCGACCAGTGGCACTAAATGACAACAAAGAGGAAAACATAGGCCATAATTTGTGGTTTGATAATGTTGTGGAACAAGCAGAAGAGTGGCCTTGGTGGAGGTCTGCGTTCTCTTATAGTGTGTCGTTGTCGTGGTTTACTAGTTAAACTATGGTCCTTTATGTCCTTTCCTTCTTAGCCTTAAGTCTTAACTCTCAAATGTAATACCTTTACTTTGTGGAGATGAAATTTTTCAGCCCCAAAAGAATAGAAAGGATCTGACTTTGTGATGAGATTTACGCCCCAGTGCGAGTAACACAAACACACACATACGCCTCACCTGTGTCATTTTGTGTTTCGCCGCAGTGCCTTGTTGGTATCGAGGATCATATTTCTTGTAAGTTAATTATGACTGTGTTACTGACGGGACTTTTAATAGCCTATCTATGTGCGTGAGACGGACGAGGGTTTATTGCGCGTGCATAGCGTTAGAAGACAGTGCACAGAAACAAAGTCTGACCGTTTGCATGTACTTGGAAAGGCTTCTTTCTCCTCATCACTTCTCCCTCCCTCCCTCTCTCACCTCTCCTCATGTTTGGTCACGCTGCCCCTCTCAGACAAACATAGCGCCCGGCACTCGAGGAGCAGCGAGAGGGAGAGCAAACACACAGAGACGGGGGGACGGGGGGGGGGAAGCTTCAGCAGAGAGAGAGAGAGCTCAGTAAATCGGAGTCGGAGAGGGAGAGGGAGGAAACAAGAGAAATTACAGACTGACACGGGGCTCAGCTCAGGACTTGACGAATGCTCATCCAGCTGGCTTAAGGTTGTCCTCACTCAGTCAACTGTGAATGAGCGTCTGAGCGGAATGGGGATCATTTTGGTCCAACGGCCGCCGCGCAGGAACAGCCGCTCTGTAGATTATTATCCCTCCTTTTGGATTATTTCAGAAGCCGTTGTTATGAATGGGGATGGCAACACGAGGAGAAGATGGTAATGTGACAGTCTGCTCAGTCCTTTTGTTTTCTTTTTGGTATTAGTTGTTATTTTATTGTAGTTATCGTGCTTGATTTATTCATTCTTTCTTATTTAATCTCACCTTAAAGTTTGACCAGAGACAGACAGGTGAATCAGTGCTGATGTTTGAAACACTTAGAAATCAGTAGCTGCAGAACTCAGCTCTGACACTGGCTGATAGCTAATATTATATATATATATTTTTTTAAAAAGTCAAGGCTTTTCAGGGGGTGATATAAATCAGTTAACTGGCTATCGCTTTGCATTACATTGCAGAACTGGATCTTACCAAACACTTTTGTCTCTCATCCGGCTCATGTTGATGCTGTTACTAACAAGCTTAAAGCTGGTAAACACTAAAACATTTGCTAATATAAAGTTCTGCCATGTCTTAAATACTTGCGAGCTTGTATTTATACGAAGGCCGACCTGTCGTGGTGTTGGATGTCCTGTAGAGTTTCACCTTCCTGGTATTTGCTTCATAATGTATGGTTTTGCTGTCATACGTGTCTCTGGGACATGACAGAGGAGAGGGAGCTGCCTCAGAAGGTGACTTTATAGACTTAAGTATCCTCTTTGTAGTTGAAACCTTAAGTTAATTAAGGGATTATTTGAAGTATTCCGTCCTTTTGATCTTTGGTTACTAATTGAAAATATTTACAAAGCTTAAAAGTTAATAATGTAGCGCGTTCAGCTTCTCAAAGATGTGAGGATTTGCTGCTTCTCTCAGTTTTCTGTCATGATTAAGTGAATGTCTGTAGTTATTGTCTGTTTGCCAGACAAAACAATCAACTTAAAGAGCACTTTGACTAAATACAGAACATTTTTTGCTATTTTCCAATCAGTTCTAGGACTCAGTATCCAATACTATAAAAATTTGCGATATTGATACCTTGGCTTTGATATCAGTTCCTAAGCAATACTTTTTTCACTAGTTTTCCATTTAACAAAAAGTAAATTGCATTACACAAATCTTCAAAGTTTTATTTTTAAGCACCTCTGCATTTTTTTATACAGTCAAAGTAATTTTACAGCATAAAAAATAGACCTATCTACCACAACGCGAAGCTGTAACATAATATCGTTAATGAAATGTGTATAAGACGTGCGTGTTTTGCATTCACTGACACTTCACTGAAATGAATAAATCAATGTGAAATGATTTATAATTCACTCGAACAGCCGACATGACGGTCGCAGCGCTGTCTCCTTTTGCTGCAGAATGACTTATTTATTACATCGCGACAAAAAGCCTTTTTTCGTTCAAACTTGCATGTAGCGCATACAGCGTAGCTCCCATATCACACACAGCCTGCTGCTCTCCGCTGGAGTGTTTTGACTCAAGGTGAAGGTTTCAGGTTACTGAGCATTAAGGCTGATTTCACAAACCAGCCACTGTATCTGCCTCCTTCCTGGATCCCCTTTTACTGGCATGTGAGTCATGCTAGAGCTACAACGGATCTGTGTAAAGAAACCACGATACTGCACAGCATCAGGCTTGAGATGTCGGAAAATTGTTGCTCTGCGGATGTGTGATTTCAAAACCTTAATGATTTTGCGTTTTGTCATTTTGGAATCGCAGACTGCATATCCCCGTGAATATATTTTCTATGTTGTAACACCTACTTCTTTTCCAGAGAGGGTGTGCCCTGCTTGTACATAAAGTAGATTTTGTTTGGCACTGACTGCAGGATGTTATGTAGAGAGCTGAATTTTAAAATACCCGCCCAGCTCTCCTGTAGGTTTGATTTGGCAGGACGTTCAATGTGTGTGTGTGTGTGTGTGCGTACAGCTTCCTGCATATTTGCCGTGTCGTTGAAACCAGCATCCATTAACCCGACTATTCCTGTTTTGGGAGTGACCTCAATGTTTGGGAATTTGTTCCTGTGTTGACCAGGTTACACAGAGCATCTTTTTTCTCTCAGCAGAAAGACGTCTTGTCCTGTTCTGGTGATTCAATGGAAATACACAACAGTCAGCACGCAGCTCTGTTTGCCAAACTACAAATCATCGCCTCGTCCTTACCTGCAGCCCGCTCATTTACGTCGAATTGGCTTCGTCTGCAAACTTTCCAGTCTCACTAAGAGTCTTTCTCAGTGACACTGATACTGAGGCAGCTGTTCAAAGTTTTTAACTCTGATGGGTGTATGCAACTGCAAAATAGAATTCATTTTCCAAAAAAAAACCCACCGCTCATTTTGTTGTCTAGATTTCAGATTAGTTTTCTAGTAGTGTTTTCAGACAAAATTATCATTATTATTATTATAGTCTAGACCTAAAACCTTCCTGGAGTCAGGATGTGAACTCCAGTCTCTGATGGCAAAGTCCTAGATGTCTTAAGTCCACCACCCCCTGTCCGTCAAAAGGGACAGAAAGTCATGGATCATTCCACTTCCGTGCTTTCCAGAAAGATACAATGGCAGCATTTTTCTTCAGGCTGGGTTTTCGGGTTGCATGTGCTAATTTACATGTTCATGACGTCATTGCATAATTATTTATATAATATGTGAAACACTGTATATTTTGCAAAAAATTAGAATTTCAAATAGCTATTAGTAATTTAAGCACCTGAGTTAAAGGGGATCAGTGATTGCTTGTTCGATGTATGCATTCACAGCTCATTCATCTGGATTCTGATTGGTCGACTAAATGAGCTGCTACTCCCCTCCATTCACTGAGAGATATTTTATTTACCATTTATTATATCGGTCTTTAAAAACGCCCTATTGGTCAACGTCTAGAATTTACTCTACAGGTATCCGTAGGTATTTGTCTTGGCATCGCTGATATCAGCCTGCGTGAGATCGGAAAGGAAATCCTGAGTAGCATAAGTGATAATACATACAAGTGGTATTAAAAGAGAATAAGCACAAATCCACAATTTTCATCAGCGATCTAACGAGCTGTACGTGTGCCTGTGTAATTTTAAGATACATTTCCAGATTCGACCTCATGTATTTAGTTTTGTCTGATTAGCATCAATGAGTGTGATTTCGTTTGTTAAACTCCTCGGCTTGATGTTGAAAGTGTTTTCACCTGTTTTTCCTGTATCTAAGTGATCATTTCTGGTTGTTTGTTATGAAACCTTCTGGTGTGAGTTACGTTAAGCACAGCTGTGGGCTAATTACAGATGAGATGCGTACGCCAGTGAAAGCTAAGCCACACTTTGATATAATAACACGCCTCACACATGCAGTGCAGACACGTCAACACGCGCATGATGTGTTTGAAGATGTGCTTAAAGTCTGGGTTCATTCATAATTCCCTGACGTGTTTTTAATGACTTAAACACAGGCCTCGCTGCCTCCTGACTGCTACTTTATAGCCACCCTCAAACCGTCCTGCTGATCAAGGCCGCCATGATTAGTGTTTGCCCTCCGCAAGCTCCGATTTGCTGATCCCTCTGAAGCTACTAAATATACCGTCTGGCCGTCTCGGTGCCTCTGTGGTCATGTAGTGGATCCATTCAGCCTGTGTTTATGTCCAAACCCAGTGTCAGGTGGCTTGCGTCTGTGTTCGGGTGCCATCGGGCAAACTGAGGTAAAAAGAGATGTTGCGCTCAAAAAAGAAACCAATAAAGAACAACCTTACTTTTAGGCTAAAAGGTAAAACACTTTATCTGTTCATTCCATCCATTTACCCAAAGCCTCCCTGACAAAAGATGGTATTTTGTACCTTTTCTCTGAGTAATCTCCGTCCTGCTGCATATTTCCAAACTGTAAATAGCAGAGAATGGTGAATTATTTAACAAAATGCTAAAAAATATATGTGTTTTTGCACAACCTGGAGAAGATCTATGATGTGTGTTTTCATCCAAAATCTCAGACTGGGACAATCTTACTTAAATCCAGTAAATTAGTATTCTACATCCTCCAGGGCTGATTCTAATATGTATGAAACTGACCAATAATATAACTACAAGCTTGTGTAATTTATTTGGAATTATTTATCCTTGAAAAGGTATTTTTGTATTTGTAAATGGAAAGAAATAACATTTTAGCCTAGAAATTACATTTGAATAAATAAAAAAAAACACAAAAACATTTAAGATAATTCTATAATAATTTAAGTTTATATAGTTTCT
This sequence comes from Coranthus polyacanthus, assembly GCA_037367275.1. NCBI lineage: Eukaryota > Metazoa > Chordata > Actinopteri > Kurtiformes > Apogonidae > Coranthus > Coranthus polyacanthus. The sequence continues at coordinate 4,394,077 of JAPQRN010000025.1, read as the reverse complement.
AAAGATGCTTCTCGATGGTAGGTAGATTATTTTACACTCAATTCCAACCACAGAAGTAATCCAACATAAAAAAATGATGAGCTGTTTCAAGATGACATGTTTCTTCCTTGTTGGTGTCTGTTTAAACTGGGAAAGTCTTCTTCACCACATATATTGTGTATTAGGTAATGCCTCGTATGAGGAATCACTGAGCTCTATTGATTGTTCTCTGGTTTGCCACTGCGTCACTGCTAATCTGTTTACTGCAATTCAATTTTCCACCAAGTCACAAAATAGTTCAGATAGTCTCACTCTCGGTGTCCTGCTTTCACGTGTTTTCATTCAGAAAGTCTGGCTGAATGCCTTTAACAGAGCAGCGGGAGATAAAAGAGCAGTGCGTGATGGGACAGTTTCTGAGTTGAGACGTAATTTTGGAATTTTTGTCCCGTGCAAAACCTGAAAAGACACCAGAGTCAGTAAGCTAGCCTTTAGCATTAGCTCACCCATGACCCCTCGCACACGGCTCTGACCCCTCAAGCTCCTGCAGCTCCGCCCCCTTTTGTCCAAATACATGGTGACCTCACAAAACGCATGGGAGACGGCAGCTCCGCCCACTTCTTATAGACAGTCTGTAGTTATGCTTAGCTCTAATAAACGGAGTAGAAGAAGAAGAACACTCAGTAGCTGTTTTCTCTCTAAGATAGTTGTGGATTTTTTTCTTGGATGATACTGAGGAATAATTTGTTCTCATCAGTAAACCCTACCTATTGTACCACCAGCCGTGTTTTCATGACATGTAATAGGATAAAATTATGAAGTGATGACATGATGTTTCCTAAAGGTCAAAGGCCAACTTGCCTGTGCAACGATGCTGTTTGTGCAGATCTTCTTCTGTGCAGCTGAGTTGAATGTGTGTGTGAAGAATCCGTGTTTTAGAATTTGTAGCTTCTTTGCAGCAACACGTGAACTGCAGCCATGAGGCTGTAATTCCAGTTTCTTTTTGTCTAGAAGATGTGAACATTAAGAGCAGTTCAGTGTTGGGTTTGACTGAGTTGACTTTTATAAATTAAGAATGAGATTCCTGAGATGGAGCCCGCTGATGCGAATAACTTTGTGTTTGAGTCTGAAAATAAATCTTTATAGTCAAGTAAACTTACCACATTTGTTTACATATTATCAGTTTTTCTTTTGGCTGAGGTTAGATACAGAACTGCTCCTTTGCACTTAATAGGAGTTAGGGACTTTCATTTGGCTCGTCTTCCTGTCCTTGACTTCTTACATGACTCAGCGTATAAAAAATGACCCACACTCATTAAAAATGCATCAGACGGTTTAAAGTCACATTAAGGAGCTTTGGTTTTACTTCTAATGAGACTTGACAATAGCATGCACATGTTGAAGCTCAGTGTGCTCTCAGTTACATGTTTAACTCCTCTACCTCTATGAAAACACCTGTAATCAGTCAAAATCTCGGTGATGGACTCCCGTTTCAAAGGGCACATTGCCTTTGGTGTGAAAGAAATTTGTAGTGAAAGCTACCCAAAGCTTTATCACTTTAGTAAAGAAGGGAACACTTGAATGTGTCTTGGAAATTTCCATATTTTCTATCTCCAGTTAGTGTTTTTGTTAGCTTCTTAAAATCCGTTTTAATGAAAGGACTGAGGTGCTCTGGAGCCTCTTCTCTGAACCGTTCAGCTGAGATGCTAACAATGATTATAGTATGTAGCATAGCTAAGCATAACTACAGACAACCCCACCTTCGCTGTTGAGCAAATTAACCATGAAAAACTAGATGATTTTTCCTTGTTGAGCTATTATTTTTCCTCAAAGTCAGCAATTCCAGTTGAGGAGCCTATTATCAGCCACGATTGGAGCCAAGTTCTGCCGGTAGCAGTAGTTCGTCAAACATCAATCAGTCAAACAGCATCAAGACAACTGACACAACCATTTCCTGCTTCTGTGCTCTTCTTTGTGTGGGCAGCGGGAAACCTATTTAAATAGTTTGTATAATCCAGAGGGGAATCTGTGTGTACGAGGTCAGATTTAAAAGATGAAAACTCACATAAATAAACACAGGAAATGGATTCTTTCTTTTGCTTATTTAGAAGCTGCATCAGTGTCTGAAGGAGGTTTGAAGTTTGGCCAGTTCACACACTTGTGCTTATTATGCTTCACATATTTCTCAGACATTTTATGTACACAATGCAACACAAAGTGGAGGTTTGTGAGAAAACTTATTGGGCTCATAAACTGGATGGAGTCTCAGTAGCTCTGTAAATAAAGATGAAAATGACTGGCCTTTGATTTGAGGTAGAGTGGTACTGTCACATAACCACAGGTCTGGTATCCTCCACTATCATTCTGGATTAGTTCCAGACTAGCAGAGTAGCAAAAAAGCTTCCATTTTGAAACAAATACTAATTGGCACTTTAATATTTTGGTCCATATAGTTTTCAATTTCTCTCCTCTTCACTTGTAAAAACTTAAATCAGGATTAGAAAGAATACATTTCTGTTATACACGACCTACTCTTACCAGGATTGAACCTATAAACCTTTTGTTAAATACACAGTATGCAACATTACGAATTAACCCTTTTGACCCGTGTACTTAGATTATATCTAACATTTCCATTGATGTTCAGATCATTTATTCACTGTTACAGTACGTTTCATTTGTTCGCCTGTCAGTGGTGTCATGTCACCTGTATTAAGCTAACAGTAACATGTAATGTCACTTGAAGCTATCGCACTAGAATGAAATGACATAACGTGAATATACGTCACAAAAATGATGCAAATACAGCTGTAATGTTTACGGCTTTTATTGTGAAAAGTGGAAGGAAGGAAGGAGGAAGTGGACATTGCACGCTATTGTTTTGATTGAGTAATGCCTAGCCGGTGAATCTACATACTGTTCAACCATGTACCAATATACGCTCACTGGCCACTTTATTAGGCACACCTGCTAATATCAGGTTAGCGGGTGTGCCCTCTGCTTCATGGTTTGACGTGTTGTGCGTTCAGAGATGCTCTTCTGCAAACCTCAGGTGTAACGAGTGGATGTTTGAGTTACTGTTGCTTTTCCATCAGCTCGAACCAGTCTGGCCATTCTCCTCTGATCTCTGGCCTGTTAGATATTTGTGTTAATGTGCAGTTGAACAAATGAACCTCATAAAGTGGACGGCGCCTTTACGTACCAATATCAGTATGCAGTGTTCGGCCGTCATTTCGCCGATGGCAGTGGCTGATATTTATCCGTTGTGTTATATTATAGATGTTTTCATAAATTTGTATGATTGAATTTGGGCTCATTCAAAGATAATCTAATGAGGGGCTGAAAGACTTTCTAACAGTCCGGTTAGCCTATTTTTGTATGCATAATGAACATTTATTTGTTTCCCTGGCACAAAATAACAGAACAACAAAAACAAAATAAAGAAACAGAAAACAGCCACTGGTCAGTTGTCATTTTAAATATCGATATGAGTATCGCCCCAGAATTTTGCAGTCGGTGCATCCCTATTTAAATGCCATGTAATGAAAATGATAAAATAAATGACACTAAATACTTAAATAGATAGATAGATGAATAAGCTGGAGCCATCATGGTTGCCTACACTGGGAAATTTATGATGTGTAATGCTGTATGTAATCCATACAACCGCAGTTTAAATCCGGTCAGGGATCCCTTCCATCTCTCTCTGCATATTTCTTGTCACTCTCTGCTAGATTTTATAGAAGCATAAAAAGACAAAGTGCTCAAAAAGAAATCCCAAAAACAGCAATGTCCCAGTTAAACATACAATGTATTGAAGGGAAATGGTCCCTTAGGAATGTCTTAAGTCCTTTTTTCATTGTTAAATATTTGGATCTTGTTCAGGCAGGAACCTGCTTGACATCTGGAATGTGCAAAGACTATTTTCGTTTCATAATCATACCGGACAGAGATATTCAAACTGTCCCCAGCTCCCACACTGAGACATCTTATCCACAGTAATGCGAACATCGTCATTTATTTCATTGGCTGAGTGAGAGAGATCTGGGTGTTTATATTGAGCCGTGTGAATCCACAGCAACAGAATGCTGGGCTGAGCTGAGAGACAGATCCATACAGGCTGCTCATTCATCACATACCGAAGACGGACACACAGATAATAAACACGTTAACAAAACGAAAAAAAGAAAAACACTTAAAGCATTTGTGGTTTTACAGCCCTATGTTTGTGAGCAGGTCAGCATCTGAATATATCCCTGTAAGCAGGTGTACAGTAACTGGTGAAGAGTGGTGCTTTTTACAGCTGACTCATATTACCAGCAGTGTAAATACACTAAGAGTTGTTGTGAGCCCTCCAAAGGCGCTTTACCTCTTGCATATTTATTCATTTATAATGCATCATTGCTGCCAGGGGACCCTTCCTACTTAAAGCGGCTACAATCGATTCTGTTTAACGTGAAAGGGTTCATTTCTACAGCTTCTACACCTGACTCTGCACTTCCCTCGGCCTTTGCCGTTGCTAAACTTTACTGTTTAGGTTCACTCTTACAGCTCTCACTCCTGTCACAGTCATTACATAATAGCCCTATCGCAGTTATTTGACTTAACCGCAGTTATTTCGCATGTGTTTGTGATAATCGTCTCTCTTCAGCTGTATAAAAAAGAGCTGGAAGAAACTAGAAATGTCATATTTCATATTTCCACATCATCTTACCGCCATTACCGTTTTAGAATACATATATATATACATATACGTATATACAAACATAGAATGACAGCTACTTCATACCTGTCATTATGAGACGTGTTTTGGTATATTTCAGGAATAGGCTTTTTATATTTATCAGTTTTTGTTTACAAAGTCTAAAAGGTGAACAGAAACGCAATTTTTATTTATGCATTCCAGTGTTCAAAGCCAATACAGGGCTCTCCTTCTTCATTAGGTGGGCTATATATGTATAAATAAACTATTATTAGGCTATTATTATACTACAAATATGGTAGTGGCATTAAGTGCTGAAGAGTTGAGTGAGTCGAAACCAAAAACAGAGCTATAAGACAGTCAGTAATGGACTTCTAGACACAAACACAACTCCTCATAAACAGCACTCGGTGATATGGCCAAATATGTAAACATGACGAATATCAAATGTTTATTTCTTTTAAGTTTAAAGGCTGATTTGTGCTCCTAAATGAAAGTTAGATATAATTGTGGTTTGAAACTATTCTTTATTGTCAGAATATGACAAACACCTGCCCAATAAACAACAACATACTGACAAATCTGAAGTCACTTAATCTGTCAAAATACGTTTAATTTAAGATCTATGAGCTGTGAACAGAATTCGATTACGGTATTGAGCTCCTGAGCTCGAGCAGTCCTTCAGTTACACACCTCCGTCTGCATCTTTCTCTGCTCTTCTCACTACCGCCAACCTCCTCCAGTTCCTCCTCCTGTGTTATCGTGTTGACCATCAGGGTGTTTTGTCCCAGCGGGGAGTGGCAAAAGACCAGAAATCTGTGAGTCACAGCGATGTTTCTGGAGCTGTGGGGGCTGTGGACTGGCTGAGAGTCGAGCAGCTGACGATGATAATGTGAGGGGGATGAGACAAAGAGCAGAGAGGGTGTTGTTGCTTGGGAGGAAAAAAATGAAATCAGCCACAGAAGGATGCATACGAAACAAGGAAAGAAGAGAGACAAAACAGAAAGGACTATGCACATATTTGTTAGTGTGAAGACCTACAGATGTTTGGTTCGTACACCTCCATGTAGTGTGGACTGCACTCAGCAGCATACTGCTTGTACTTCACTGGGTAGTGTCGCTGTGCACCAGAAGTGAGGATCCCAACATTGTTTTTCTTCTTTTTAATCACAGCAGCTGTGGCATCACCAACATTAAACCACAATTGTTGCTCGTCAAAATATAAAAATGTATAAAAATGAACATGCTTTTAATTGTACTTGCTTGTGTGCGCTCCCTGTTTCACGCAAGGTAGAAATGTAATGTTATTTCTTAGTTTAGTTTTTAGTTTAGTCTTAGTAGAGTTTTTTAGAAAAGGAAAAAGCCAATAGCTGATTAATGTATATCAACCCCTGAAAGAAAATTCATTACTGTCAGAAATGAACTGTCTTTCACTTTTTTAGAACAACTGTTGAACTGATAAACTATAACTAATATATTATAACTAATGAATACTAAAAATAATTCCAGATTTATTGATTAATTACTTTGAGTTTGAGTCCACATTTATTTGAGTATCAAC
>JAPQRN010000025.1:4366688-4385611 GCA_037367275.1 Coranthus polyacanthus | reverse complement strand
GTGCCAATTAAATAAAAAATAACGAAACTGATTGATTAGTCTGTCTCTAATTCTAAGTAGAAACCATCTGGGTACTTACAGTGCACTGTATTTTGCCATAATTGTCAGTTTGAATGCACTTATGCTCTCAAAATAAAGTGCGGAAGAGCACAAATTGAGACACAACTCGCCAATTCTGCAGTTCTTCTAAAAGGTACAAAGAATGTGATAAACAAAAGACAGCAGCGTTTAAGAGGCAGCGAGCCAGTTATAGTCTGTGGGGACGTGATCCGTCATACCCTGACACACCCTTATCTGTTTCCATGCCTGTCTGTCTTGTTTCATAACTACAGCTGGGATCCATTTGAATTCTGTGGAATGATCTGTTCACTTCTTAAAAACATGGATAAAAACTGAAACGGCACTCCTTGTGCACAGCCGGTAATCAGGTGCTGGTTGGTCACAGGGATTTTTTTAAATGAAGATCAAAAATTAACCCTTGGAATAACTGGAAAAACGTGCTTCACCTGTCGATTACATAAATACATAGGGGTCACGTGATGGCGATGATGGTGTTACAACAACAGTTTTTTTTCAATAACTTGATCAATAAATGTCTGGTTGTATCCGCTTTCGCTAGCCTTGGTTGGCTCATTCTCTTCTTTGCTACATAGTCTTCTCAGTCTCACAATCTTAAGCAAAACAAAGCGTAAGTCCTTGTAAAGTGGTCAGTTCAAGATTTATGAAACAAAGTCATACAACCTGCTTCTTTACAAGTACTTATGCAAGTTTGTTTCCTGGTATTTCATGCATCCTTGGGAAAAGACACGTAGGAGAGTCTCCCCCTCGGAGCCAGAGCCATGCATTTACATATAGTACATTAACCCCCAAGGTCTGCCGCTGTGGCCTTTTCCGGGCTAAATAAAGCAGGGCCTATAAGTGGGTAGCGGGCCATGAGTTCAGGTCAAAGGGAACGTGAAACCATAAACTAGGAGGCTCTAGCCTTGAGACATACGGTTTACTTGGATATCTGCTGTCAGGCTGGCTGGCTTTGTGTTTAATGATGACCAGCACGTAGTATTCGTGTTTATTTAGCTATTCTCTCAGGAGGTCATGAGGTTTAAAACAAGGCCCGTGAGATTTACTGTTAGATGCCAGGCAGATGAAAAGTGTTTGGCTGGAATGACAAGTGGTGCAAATCACACGTGGACACGACATGGAGGTCCACGATGATGGAGTGAAAGTTTGAGTAACACTTTTACTAAGTGTCGTCTTCTTTGTAATTTCAGAACCTTGATTCTCTGGAAGGCTCGATCCAGAACCTGCTGTCGGTCCTGTACCCACCCTTTGAGGCCACTGCACCCACTCTTCTCAGCCAGCTCTTTAACATCATTGAAAGTCGATATCAAGGCGACGCTCTGCGGTGCCTGCTGGACTTCCTGGTCCCAGCAAAGCACATCTTGGACACTGTGCAGCAGGCTGCATGTGTAAGTACAATAATGTTGAACTTATAGCTTCTGTCAGTAGGCTCCTTCAAGATAAACCAGATCCCTGCATGTTCTGTCTGACTTGGTCCCGACTTGCTCTGACGCCATGAGGACGTAGGCAACGATCAAGTGAGATCAAGACAGCTGCAGTTTTTAGCCGTTGTCCCCTGATTGAACAGGTGATTGGCTGAGAATTGTAACATGTTGCAGAAAGTCTTTATGAATACAGATTTAGATGTAATGAGTCTTACTGGTGCTGCCAGGGTTTATTCCTGTAACAGATGAATGTTGTGTGGCTGATGAAAACTATTTATAGCCAGAAAAGGATTTGTATTAGAAAAGTTCCAGATAAACTCCTGTACATGTAGTGGAGTGACACCAGAGGCGGCAAAAGTATATCCATACCGATATCAACCTAAATGGATGGCAGGTGCAGTTCATCTCCAAGTGAGCCTAATGTCCACTAAGACAAACATTTGCCATTAGGTTTTCTTGGAACACCATAATTAACTTCTGATTCTGACTTAAACACTCTGTTGTCCATTTCCTCTTTAGTCTCAGTACTCAGACGGTCTCTTCCTCTGTGAGGGCTGGCCGCTGTGTTTGCGTGACCAAGTTGTCATCCACCTTGCACCCATCAACCCGCTGCTACTTCAGCCCGGTGACTTTTACCTCCAAGTGGCACCTTTCTGTGACCAATCAGCTCGCATCGTGGTCTGCAGCCTTTTGGAAGAGGAGGGGCTCCGAGTGGAAGTAGTCGAAGAAACCCCGATCCCCGAAACCTCTTACCCTTGTATATTCAGCCGTGACTGGTTGGAGGAGATCAACCAGGGCCGTCATGGGACACCCCTCAGCCAATGCCTGCTCGCCACTGAACAGGGCGTGGTGAGGTTACCATGGGAACGGGTGGCTGTGCCTGATTTCGTGGATGTGCCAGAGCGTGTTGGGAGTAGTATGGCCTCTACTCCTTCTTCATATCCACCTTTGCCACCTCCACTTCCTCTTCCTCATTTTCCCGAGACTTCTTCATCAAAACACTCATTTCCTCTTTCTCCTTCCAAGGAATCTGCAACAAAACCTCTAACTAATTCTGTCATAAAATCTTCACATCCACCTGCATTTTCTGTCGAGACCAGGATATGTCCAGCAAAACACGGCATTGCTGTGTCGCTCTGTTTGGTGGATACTAGCACTGCTTCTTCATCAAGGCTGTTTAAAGTAAAAGAGACTGAAGCAGAATCCAAGCCTATAGGCTGGGTTTCTCCTAATACATGGGACAGCCGCTGCACTGGAACAGATAATAAAGAAGAGACTAAAACAAGTAGTACAGGTACATGCACCCCTGCAAGTACGAGTGGGGATCTAAATAAATGCAAGGGTAGGGATACAACTGTTAATGAAAATATAGGACAAGATAAACATAAAGATACAAGCAGAGGTGAACAAACAGACCAAAATAATAGTATAAGAGGTGCAGAAGGGGAGTATATTGATATACTGCAGGCAACTATGCTTTTTGGTAGAGCACAGTCAGCAACTGGAGATCAACAAAAATTAGAAATGCAAACGCACACACAAAGTGAAGCACAAATGCAAAGATTTCCACAAAGGCAAGCACAAATGCAACCTCATGTACATATGGAGTCATGCATGCAAACACACGGACAGCTAAGCACGCAGACACCACCTCAAACACATGCGCATGTATCATTAAAGGCTAACACGTCAGGGGAAACAGGATCTCCATCCGCTCTCCAGCATTCCCAACCTCATCTTCAGGACTCCATTGATGCCTATCCATGCATCCGCACTGTCCGGTTCTCGGAGAAACCCTGTACCCCGTGCATGAAAAGGAGACAAGGAGGAAAGGTTTCCAGAGCTCAGGAGCTGAGGTGTCGATACAGAGACTCGTACCAGGCTGCAATCCAGAACCCTGTCGCATTTGGACAGGAGAAAGACAGGGGGAAAATGTTAGCGGTTTTGGAGGAGGATGGCGATTTTTCACAGTGCGACGACAAAAACAGGCAAACAGAGGCTGATACGGGTGATCCGTGGTGTAATATCCAAGGAATGTGGATGCAAAACCAGCCTGCTTCCTCTGTCAGTGGAGCCATCTGTAAGGAGTCGGGAGAAAAAAACACTGTTCCATATTGGAAACCAGGAGATGCTGCTCCCTGTATGGATTACAGGGGTGAGGAAGCTTTAAGATTTGGTGACATACCAGAGCAGATAACTGAAAGGACCACTGTGGCTCTTAGGGAACCAAGGGATGCACACTCTGCCAGACCATATGGCAATTCACATGTAAACGGGACAAATTTACCAGCAGGAGTGAGAACAAATGCATTTTTTAGCTTAAATGAATCTAAGCAGTCAGATGTGATCCCCACTAAACCTTATGGGTTATTATTTTGTTCAAGTGAAATTTCAGGGCTGAACATGAATACCACCAAAGCTTGCGAACAGCTACAAAACAGAACCAACTCTATCAGGCTGCATCCAAATATGTCTCCCACAGCTCCGCATAACAGGAGGGAATCGGTTTTGTCAGATGGAAGATGTTCCTCTCTTTCTACAGCAGTGGTGGACACCTCGGAGAAGTGTGATGTGGTTATTGTTGAAGGTCAGAAGGTTAGGAGAAGAGAAACCACTCCTGTGCTGTCCTGCGCAGAGATTCCCCAGCTGCATGTGGTTAAGTGTAAAAACAGCACAGCCTTTGGACTGGTTTCCCCAAAGATCAACAGGAGGAAGATGGTCATTCCAGGTACATTATATGCTCTTTCCTATAATAATCTTTAGCACTGATCTATAAGGATTCATCACTTAATGAAAATCTGTCTTCATCACTTTTACTGCCATTATAATCCACCCACTGTCAATAGATGTTGCTCAAACTGGCGATAGAAATGGCCATCCGATGGAGAACCGGTCACAGTCTGATCAACCTCCAGCAGGAGTGATGCAGAAGAACCTTCCCTCTAATCGCCCCAGACCCGACCACCTCCCCCTGGGATCCCCAGACCCCAGAGCCCACCCCCTCTATCAAGAAGTAACATCCCTCACGGGTGAGTTAGTGCAAAACACAATCCGCCTGTTTGTCTGGATCTGCTGCAAACTTTAATGGGTCCGTCCATTGGCCCATGCCCTACTGAGTTTCGTGAAAGTGCAGTAGTTTTTGTGTAACCCTGCTGACAGAAAAACAAACCAATAAACAGAGGTGGTCGATTACATAACCTCCTTGGTGTAGGTGAAAAAACGAAGTTAATGCTTTTCTGAAGGAACTTGTCAGCTGCTGTAAATGAAATCATTTTGGCAAAACGACATCAAACGTTCTTCCTCCCCTCCCTTTTTGAGCTGATGATAGGGGTTAATATCCCAAACTGTCAACAGGAATTTTAGATTCACTTTGATCTTTCCTCCCTTAAGGGGGCAGAGACAGAACAGGAAGAGCAATAGTCGAGCTCTATGGAGACCACCAGGGATGGAGATCATCTATAACAAGCCAGGAGCTTTTTAAAGTGCTGCTTTACTTCCACTCTATCACCAGGTAAGAACATCTACTTAGATGATATGGGAAACCAAATCTACTCTTCTCTGTGGTCACGTTTCTTCTGTGATGTTCACTGTTTTGTGCTGATTAGCTTTTTATCTCTTTTTCCAGAAGAGAAATCAGAGAAGCTGGACTGACACTAATTTTTGATGCAAGAAGGACAAATCCTCAACCACAGCTCTATAAGGCCTTGATGTCGCTTCAGGTAAGAAGCACACAAACCTCCTGCTTTACAGCTGAATACAGCAGATCAGAGTTAATTGTTCATTGGGTCTTATCATCTGGCTGGATGCTGAGGATAACTGCTGCTCAAAGACGGTACACCCTGACTAAAATGCCAAGTGCTGAATAATATATCAGCTCAACATCAGTTAATTTATGGAGTGTTAAATTGTTACAGGAGCAGACTCCCCAGGTGGTGAACAGTTTGGTGCTTCTCGTGGATAAAGAGAACAGCCATCGGCCAGAGAGGTGTCCTGGGATCCAGGTCAGCTTTTTCCCTCCTCAAAACAAACTGTGTATGGAAAACAACTTCTGTTTGGTTTAAATACCCCTTTGTTACATACAAAGGGGATCGAGATTTACTCACCTTTCAAGTTTGTGTGCAGTTATGGAGCAGATAATGACTTCAAATTTACGCTGTATGACAACATGTTGATAAATGTGTTCCGTCCAATCAGACCGAAGTGTTGACTTCGATGAAAGCCCTTTTCAAGCTGGTGGAGGTGAGTCAGCTGAGTTCCCACCTGGATGGGACTCTGTCTCAGAGCCACTGCGACTGGATGGAGCTGCACCAGGTGAGAAAGTTACCTCAACACATCACATTTTTCAGCCTCTCTTCCTTCTTATCTAGAGGTACACCAGCTGATTTTCCACTTCTCATGTCCATGTGTTTTGTTCTGTAGAAACTTTTCCCATTTGTGTCTGATCTTCATGAGGCATCCGGTCTCCTACTTCGAGCCATCAGTAAGTTGGAGGAGCCTCAGAGGACGGACTGTGTTCAGGTACTTTAACACACCTTTACATCAAACATGATTTAGAAAACCATTGTTGATTAAAGGTCCCATGTCCCATTTTATTAAAAATGACTAACATTATATTATAAATTTTTTTTTTAAAAGGCAGAAATAGTGGAATATCTACCACAATACAAATCAAGAGGCGGGGATTCTATTTTGTTTTAGCTCTGTATTACTGTATTGTTAATTTTTTTTATTTTAGGTAGCAAAATTAATTTTTCATCACTACTTTCAGTTTTAGTTAACTATAATAGCTCTGGTTTGTAGGAGCGTCTCTACCATTTTTCCTCATAAAATAGCCCTTGTTCTAAAAAATGATTAATGTGAAGTGAGTTCGTTTGTTTTTTTGCATCTCAAATTAAATCCCAAATCTGTCTAACAGACTGTGCAGAAGTGCATTATGGACCAGCGGACTTTGATGAGGGATGTTCTGGAGGACATCCGATTGGTCAGCCTGCAGAGAGAGGGCGGGGCCATGCTGGCTCGACTGAGAAAGGAGAGCGACCTCAAATATCCCCACAGTGAAGACCTCAGGTAAACACACACATCACAGCGTGAATGTCATGTGTGTTATGTTTACATGTACAGAACAACTTCATTACCTATAATTGATGTTCTTGCTGCTAAACGGTAAACTACTAGAGCTGTGTTTCCCAAACTTAGGGTCACGGAGCTGTTTTTATTGGGTATAATACATAGCAATAATATGACAATCTTAATTCATTTTCCTAATTGAAAGAGTAGACAATCTAATTGTCTATAATTGTATTTCTTTTCTTTGTGAACAGTTTTCAGTTATTTCTTTTTCTTTTTGTAAAGTTTTTTATTTCAATTAACAAAATGTATGTTTTTCATACCTAGTTTTGTGTTAATTCGTTAGTTTTCATTAAATACAATCACGATAAGGGAACACGTTTTACTCTTTTTCTGCGATCAAACACTCTGGCCGTAACACTCTGTGCTGCCTGTGCATTTGAATCTTTGTCCAAGCTTTGTTATATAAGTTTTCTGTGTTTATGTAAGGCTGTAATTTGTCTCTTTGCTACATGCAGTGATGCGGTGGACTCAGTGACCAGCCTTTATAACCACGTGGAGGAGCAGACTCATGTCCTGGTGCAGAGATCCAACATGTCACTGGAACATCTGGAGTATCTACTGCAACTCAGAGAAATTGAGGGACACTTTTCACAGGTACTGTGGAAATATTCACTGACGGTCAGTGAATGAAGTACAATCATCAGTAATTTATCAGTGACAACAGCATTAAATAGATAAATTATTAGAGAACGTTAAGTTAAAAAAAAAGAAAGAAAAAAAGTCAAAGTAGTCATTGTGCAGTAAAATGGTCAGTGTTTTACTATTATATATGATGTTTTTTAAGGTTGAGCTTATTTAAACTGCTTTATATACTGGTGTATAGTTAATCTATAGCAGTCCATCATATTCTATCAGATCATCATATGTAAGCAGCATCACTGTCTCTAAAATGTGAACTTATGATGAGCTCATGTTTTCTGCTTTTTGACAAAGCATTTTCCAGTGAATCCAAAAGGGTTTTAAGGAGTTTATTTAGTTTAAGGAGGAGAAAAGTAACTAGTAACTAAAGCTGTCAGATGGAGTAAAAAGAGATGTAGTCGAAAGTCCCTCAAATTTGTTCTTAAATGCAGTACTTGAGTAAAAGTAGTAGTTACATCCCACCGCTGGCAGCATGTGTAGCATGTGCACGGGCTCTAAACAAACCATTTCTTCTTTTCCCTACAGATGCAGCAGTGGTTTAATGTAGAAGGAGAGCGCCACCTGCTGGAGGCTGAATCGGTCGAGGACTCTGGAGACAGGATGGAGCAGACGCTCAACAGCTTCACTGGTTTTCTTATTGAAGCCAACGTAAGTCTTCGGTTTCTTGAGGTTGCGTTTCTGTCTGTACATCTGTCTGACTCTGTTCTCCTTCTGCAGGACCGCAGGCATCACGCCATGTCGTTAGTGTCTGAGGCAGAGCGGCTCCAGCAGAGCGGACTGTCCTATCCAGAGACAGAGACCTTCAGGACTTTAGTCAGCTGCTTCAAGTCAGGCCTGGAGGACTTCCTGTGCCGGGCAGAGGCGTGCGGCAGAGAGCTGCAGACCATGGTCAACGTGTGTGACTTTTGTGAACAGGTTTGAACCATTTAAATTTTTTGTTGAAAACTGAAATAAAAAAAATCTGTCTACTATTATACTATTATTTATGTGTATGTAATCGTCTGAACTCAACTGTGTGAAGTGTTAATGATTTCTTGTTTAAAATGACACGTCACACCTTCATAGTGCATTGTACATTTGATCTTTTCTTGGATAGTTTTCAGATTTACCAGAAAACCTCCTTAATCTTTCAACAGGCTACAGCTCTGGCCAGTGAATGTCAAGACTACCTGGACCAGAGTCAGTGCCGGACTCCCACAAACCAAGACCAATTCCATGACCAAAATACTGCACCTGTGGATCAAGCAAACACTCAGCAAACTCAACACCAAAACCTAGACCCTGCTCTGATCTCCACCTCCGGTTGTCAGTCTGACATCGACACAGCAGCCTCCAGCGACCACACCATCCTCCAGACTTTTCAGGACAAGTTCGTCCAGTTCAACCCAGACAGGTTTCAGGAGGTGAAAGCTCAGGCCAGCACCCTGCGCGGCTCCAGGGGGATGCGGGTCTGGAACGTGTCCTGGCTCAGATGCCAGGAGGTCAGGCAGCAGCTTCAAGAGAGGCTGCAGGACGCTGATGAGATTTACCACCAACAACTGCGGTCCAGCAGCTGCTGTGAACGTCATTATATAGACGTGGTGAGCACGAATATTCAGACAGCGACGCCTGGTGGTCAGAGCCTGGTGGTGCAGTCGACGCCTGGGCCTCGACACCCCCAGTGGGAGGGCATCGTGTCCGGAGCAGTGGATTTAGAGAAGAGACGGCCGATGTTGGGCAGCAACAACCTCAACTCAACAACTGTAGCCTGCTACAACATCACTGTAAAACCTGAAGATCACAGTGATGCTGGAACCACCCAGGGGTCAGAGGTCACGCCACAGTCACCTCACAGGTCTGTAGATCATAGACATATATACAGATTTGGAAACAGTTATTAGACCACCTGTGATTTTCTGTATAAATTCAATATAACCGCCCTTCAGTGTGGCCTTTTAAATATTCTGCTCTTGGAATATTCATCGTTTCTAGATTGTTTTTCAACATCAGATGTTCTTAATTTATATGTTACTTATTATTTTTAAAAATTTAAGTTTTTGTTGTCATTAATGTATAGAGCTTCTACCTTTATTCAATTTGTAAAACATCAAATATAATTTACAAACCATTGTTTATTAAGGTCCAATATGGTGCCATTTAATTCATGTGAACCATTAACTTTAGGTAAAAAATCTAATACATTTTTTACCTGCAATTCTATTTCTTTTTAGCTCATGTTGTACTTTTTATTGTAGTTTTTTAATCATTTTTATTTTTGTCAATGAAGTTTTTTTGTTTGTTTTAGTTGTAGTTTTCATTAACTGTAATAACCTTGATCTCAACCCCTCAAACCAAAAGCTATAATTGATTGTAATTTTTGTCAATGAAGATTTGGAATGAATCACTAGGGGGCTCGGCTTTTCTTTGATAGAAGTAGGGAGGCTCTGGTCTAGTTTTTAGGATTCACCAAATGACCCTGTTGGTGCCTTTGTGTCATTTTTTTAATAGGTCAGTAAGGAAAACAGACAGAGAGACCAGAAGGAAGCAGGCAGCTCGAGCCAGGAGTGAGCGAGACGCTGCTGCTCTGTCTCAGTCCCACACTGTCGGCTGCCAGTGGTTTCCATGGGGACGAGGTCTGGGAGCGAGGTCGGTGAGCCAGGACTCGTGCACCGCCGGGGCAGCGCCGCCGGGGTCGTCCACTCCTCCGGAGCAGCGGGTTCGGCCGCCGTCGTCCTGCTCGCACCATGGGCAGCCGTCTTGTCGGATCCTCCAGGAGGCTCAGAAGTTTCAGATTTCCCGCCACGGGAGCTTCTGCTCAGAGGAGTCGTGCATGAGTGACCGCGGCGCTGCGGGGGGAAATGGGGCTTTGTGCTGCAAACACTCAAGCCTTCCCATCAGGACATATGACGAGACATTTTGTCCACAGGAAAGTGCTAGCAATACCTTGTAAGTTTACTGTTGATTGGTGACATCCCAGTGTATTTAAGTTATGTTGTTTCCTTTTTGTATGAGTTTTGTGTGATCACTTAAATTAACTCAACTAACGGAGTCTTATTGAGATTTTATTCGCTCTTTTCTGTCTCTAAGCTTACAGTGATGGACTACAGGTATTGTTTCTTCGGATTCTCTTCTGTTTTACACTTGGCATGAATTGATTAATTACTATTAAATACAGTCATTTGTATTTAATAGTAATTGAAAATGGGTGCTGTTAAAAAGTCTTTGCAATAAAAGCTTCACCCACGCATCACGACCAAACTGTGAAAACTAGCCTTTAAAATTTACCAACGCTATCTGTCTACATAAGGATGAACATAACATCGTTCACAAACAATATTCAACACTGTAAATCCAAGACAAGTCTGCAACAGTACATCTTACACACCGAACCTTTAAATGCATTTATACTGAACTATACTGAACTATGGTATCTGAGTGTGATTCTCAGATGTTGGCTGTCATTTGGTTTCCAGGAGGCTGCAGCGTGTCCTGGAGGAGCTGGTCATCACAGAGAGGGAGTACGTACGTTCACTGGGATACATCCTCACCCACTACCTCCCCCTGCTGGACAGACCGGACATCCCCCAGGACCTCCGGGGAAAGCGCGGCGTCATCTTCGGCAACCTGGAGAAGCTTTACGACTTCCACAGCCACTACTTCCTGCCAGAGCTGGAGGCGTGTCAGTGGGAGCCCGCCATGGTGGCCCGCTGCTTCCTCAGACATGTCAGTAACTACCTAGTCCTGTAAACATATGTGTGTATAAATCTTAAATTTTGGAGCAGAACAAAAAAGAGGCTGTAACTTTAGTTTCATTAAGACCAGAGAGCAGTTCACCCCTGGGTTAACGTGGAAAAAAGACTTTTGTTATCATGTTTCAAATCATTTGAAATAACCAGTGGCTCGAACTGAGTCATAAGTTTTGTCGGTTTGTTGTTTAATGGTGGAGATCTGCCCTCTTAGTTTTATTATATGGTGTTGTATGTTTTTTTTTTCCTCAGAGTGAAAGTTTTGGCCTGTATGCTCTGTACAGCAAGAACAAACCTAAATCAGACGTTCTGATCCTGCACCGACGCCATGACATCTTCAAGGTCGGTTTATATCATCTACAAGGCATTATGTTCTGTTGTCGTTCAGTTAAAAAATATACGGAAGGCAGAGCATTTGTGATGTTTTGTGAGTTGTTTAAAAGACATCGACACTGGCACTGAGACGTTTGAACACAACAAAAGCTTTTATGGTTGCGGTTTGAGCTTTTTGCTTCGCTGAATGCCCATAAATAATAAGTAATATCAACACCAGCACTTTTCTAAAACAACGTTACAAAGTGCTTTACGTGGCCGTAGAATAAACGCAATCTCATAAGAATAAGAAACACAAGAAAAAGCAGAAAATCCATAAATAAGAGTGAATAGACTGGTAATAAAGTCAGCTTTTTATCTTTTCAGCTTCATCAGATGTCTCTGTTTCCCCTCACAGAAAAAGCAGCAGGAGCTCGGGGACATGATGGACCTGTCATCCTACCTGCTGAGGCCCATCCAGAGGATCAGTAAATATAGCCTCCTGCTGCAGGACATGCTGTCTCTGGCCGGCTCATACAGGCCAAAAGACGTGATCCAAGATACGCTCCTGGCTTCTAGCATGTGTGCACAAAGTGTGTGTGGACCGGGCGTGTATCTGCCTGATTGTACAAACACTGAGAGGGAGCGGGAGAAGGCGGAGATCCAGGCCGCTGCAGACCTGGTTCGGTTTCAGATGCGTCACGGCAACGATCTGCTCACCATGGACGCCATCAGGGACTGTGATGTAAGACATTAAAGTGGTAAATAACACCTACTTGAAACGCTGTATGTGAAAGTTACAACTCCTCCTGTTTTCTCTCTCCGGTTCATCAGGTGAATTTAAAAGAGCAGGGCCAGCTGATTCGCCAGGATGAGTTTACAGTTATCTTCAGGAAGAAAAAATGTGTCCGCCGCATCTTCCTCTTTGAAGATCTCATCCTCTTCAGCAAGACCAAGAAAACAGAAATTGGCAACGACGTTTACGTCTACAAGCAGTCATTCAAGGTCTGCACACACACTTATCTCGCAACAATCTGCTGAAGCTTTAAAGGACAGGTTCACAGAGGTGGACTATACTTTTACTGCAGCACTGTACTTGAGTATTTCCATTTTATTCAACTTTATACTTCTTCTCCACTACATCTCAGAGGCTAATATTGTCCTTTTTACTCCACTACGTTTGTCTGACAGCTTTAGTTCCCTTTCACATTACAGGTTTTCATCCCTTTCATGTTCAGTGAAAACAACGTGACTCCAAATGTGCTGATTTTGAATGTTTGTGATAAACTGAAGGATGCTTAAGTTAAATAAACGCTTTAAAATGGCATCGTCACTAAGCTGAAAAGTCCTCACAAGTTGACTTTTTAGAGAGGACAAGGGGACAACGACGCTGCAAATATATGATGATCTTTTAGAATACGAGGAAGTGCTGTAGATTAAACTACCCAACAAGAAAGACTGGAACTTATCGTTGAACCTATTTTTAATTAAAGAACCAGGTTTAATGATTGACTCAAATAATATCACGTGGGTTTTTACGTCAACTCTACAAACTAAGTAAACTTTCACGTTATACTCTTTGTCTCTTTGTGTCGTTTCTCCCAGACAAGCGACATCGGCATGACCCATAACTCCGGTGTCAGTGGTCTGTGTTTCGAGATCTGGTTCCGCAGGAGGAAAAGCGAGGACACCTACACGCTGAGGGCCTCCAGCATGGAAGTGAAGAAAGCCTGGACCGCAGACCTGGAGAAGATACTGTGGGATCAGGCCGCTCACAGCAGAGGTTGTTACCGCAAATCCGAAAAAATACGACAGCATACCTCATTTATATGGCGTTAATGTAAGAGCATTTGTCAGGAGATGAGCTTAACTGGAGAAAGGTGTCATTTTTCGTTGAACATTGTGTTTATTTTTGTTTCAGAGATGCGTTTGCAGGAGAGGGTGTTCATGGGAATGGGTCGCAAACCTTTCATGGATATTCAACCCAGTGAAGCTGCCATCTGTGACCGGGCGGTCAACTGTCTCCTGCCTGGTAGAAGTAAGTAAACCTAAACATTAAACACCAAAATGGAGTGTAAAGGTGATTTCCCCATCAGACACACACTTCAAAACAAGAAATGCTCATTTCTTGCCTGATTATTAGACTAACTTTCATTTTTCACAGTTTATTCTGTAAAAATCAGTTTCTTCCAGTTTGGTTGGAGGATTAGATATGTATAAAATACTGTATATGTTTAAATGTGGTCACATTTTGTCATGAAAACACTTATAACCCTTGATGTATGAAGCAAACACAAGGTGTTTTTTTTTTCCAAAACTGTGAAAACTAAAACACAAATTGACAAAGACAATGTTAGCTTAAAGCAAAACACAAACCTGTGAAAATAAAATACAGACACACAAGTAAACATAACTCATGGGCTGCATTACACCCAGAAGAGGGAATTAATCTTCACGGCTTTTCCTTTTTAACAAGCATGTACCTTGTTGTACTTTTCATACGTTGCACAGTCTGTCATGCGAGAATAGTGCACGAGACCTGAACACAACCCTAAGACCAGACCTTAAAACTTAAACCACCACGACCACCTCATGGTATAAAATAATAAAGGATAAAATCAAAGTAAGGAAGTAAGTTAAAAAGTATGTAAGTAAAACAAACCATAAAATAGTGACAGTTACAACCCTCATCGCCTGCAGGGGGCGCTGCGGCTCCTCTTAACATAACTTTACACATGGATCAG
This sequence comes from Coranthus polyacanthus, assembly GCA_037367275.1. Classification (NCBI taxonomy): domain Eukaryota; kingdom Metazoa; phylum Chordata; class Actinopteri; order Kurtiformes; family Apogonidae; genus Coranthus; species Coranthus polyacanthus. Next base: position 4,371,559 of record JAPQRN010000025.1, on the reverse strand, counting down.
GACAAGCACTCACACTAACCAACATTTAACCACATTATCTGCTTACTGTACATAATTATTTGTTCAAAAACATCTACAATATTAACTCCAGTCCTCATCACGTATAGCATGATTTTAACCCTTTAAATGCCAGTTTATTTACACAAAAAGTGAATTCTTTTCTATTTGATGCAAAGTGGGTTTTTTTGTGCAGGGATTATCAGTGTGGGATATGTCAATGATTAGAAACAATGTTGAATATTATTTTTTGTGCTTCTTACAAAAAATACAAAACAAATCACACTTTTCCCCTTAAGGCCCTTTTAGGTCAATGGATCATGTTTAAAAATATCAATGATAGTCAATGAGGCCAAAAAGGGGCTCCAGGAGGAAGAACGCGAGGCTTTGGTCTTTTCAGTGTTGATGCTGAAATTCTAAAATTCCTTAAAAAGTGAAAATCTTTGCCAGATATCATCATCTCAGCACAAAAACTGATAAAATGAGAGCAAAAATACAATTGAGAATCCCTAAAAGGGTCGTGAGAACACCTGACGGCTAAGGACGATTATGTAGTAATTGTTTGTCATTGCTATGTATTTAATATGTAAATCATCGCTTTAACTAATCCAGCTGAGTTCATTTTAACTTAAACTAACACATATTCCTGCAGCAGCCCACACTAACCCACAGTGACTCATCCATTTAATTTCTCTTTGATGACATCTACGTGTGTCGTCAGTCCCTGTGGCGTGTTGTTCACACAGGGGCCTAGAATATCCGCGGCCGCACTCCATTGGCTCCGGCAGTACCGCCTCCACCACCATCAGCCAATCATCTTCCTCCTCCGGCCGGGGCTCGCTGCCCCCTGCTGGTTACCCTGGGAACCAGTCGCAGGGAGTGGAGACCAGTCCCGCCGTGTGCTCCTCCCCTGAGGCTGTGACCGACAATGAGCTCAACAATCACCATCTTCATCTGCATCATCTTCACCGCAACTGTGAGCGCTGGAAAACAGTCCATCATCCTCTGAGTGAGTTCTTAAGTATTTATCGTATACAGAACTTTTAAGTATTGTTGAAAAAACGGTCAGTTTGGAAGCAACTCTTAGCTCCTCAGACTCTAAGCAACTGGCTTTATACAACACATAATTATAATTATCAAGGTACTATGATATTTAAAGCTGCAGGAGGATCAGAGTAAAGAACGTCACATTATGAAACTGCATGCCTTCCTTCTGCAGCTCTCGCCTCTCTGTCCAAATCAAAAGCATAAATATAAACATAGATGACCTGACGCTACTTTGAAAATGTCTTATATGTACAGTAACATGACTGAATGGGGTCGTTGTACAGTATTATTTTAGGACAGAGTTGAGTTTACTTCATGATTAATTATTTTGTAATCATTTACAGTTTTTTGGGTATTTTTACAACCTTGTCTGTGAGTAATTTTAGAGTAGAAAGTAAAGTCCTGTAGTGTCCTGTTGTGTTGGTGTTAAAAAAAAAAGAAACGTATTCAAAGACAAACTGTAGAAAGAGAAAACACTACCCACCAAAAAAAAAATCAGGGTTTTAAACAGATGAATGTCGAGCATGTTCACAGTATGATCAGTATCATTCTGCACAGTAAAACTCAAACATCACCATCTTTTCTCTGCTGTGTTTGTGCCTCAGTGGACAGCACCGAATCATCCGGGGAATGCATCACCGTCTTCAGCGGCTCAGACCAAAGCTGTTTATCTGCCATTGGCGGCGACGTAGTGGACTCCTCTTCCTCTTTTGTTTCCGGCCGCCTGTCACTTTGTCGAACGCCCAGCCTGAGGATAAACGGCTCCCCAGCTGTCACCAGAAAGAAACCCGGTGTCGCCCCCAACCCTCAGAGTCTGCCTAACACTCAGGTAAAAGCTGAAGAAAAGCCCCCAACTAGTATGTCTGGCTTGTGCTTTTTCCATTAATTATAGCGGTGAAAATTTCAGTGAGCACTGGTGCGAAGACGGGGGCTAAATTTCCAGCTCAACTTCTGAAAAACGCATTTTTCTGACTGATTCTAACTGAGCGAGACGTCCTAAAATAAACAAATTGTTAGCCAAGAACCTCAGGTAATGGGTTTTATTTCTATATTTCTAAATGTAATTTGCAGCTTTTGCATTTCAGGGAGATAAAATCACCATCGGAAAATCAACAGAGGTTTAACCCGGAATTCTCGATTCAAGGTAGGCCCTAATGCAACGTTATGTTACCGTCAAAAATAGTTCCTTCACGATGACTCTAATGTTAAATACTTTCTGTTGTTAATGTCACCGCAGACGCTGTTGACTCTGAAGCGCTGAATTCCTCTGCTCATCTGCAAACAGCAACCTGATTCATGCCTATTCTGGTTTGATTTTTTTTTTTTTATTTAATTTTATTCTGCGTGTGCGTGCGTGTCAGTATCACACTTTGATATTTCAAAATGCTCCATTCACTACAGACTGATAAGATCCATGTAAAGAGAAGAAGAGACAGTAACATGGAGCCATTGGTGTGTCGTGTGATCCACAGATTCCTCATGGAGCGACAAATGTACTCTCATTTTAATTGATTTGTTTTGTAGCAAAGAAAAGAAAAGGAATTTATTATTGCGGTGAAATATGTGTCGTGTCCAGCGGGATTATCATTTTCACTTGCAGTTTGCCTTCAGGCAGAACTGATCAGGGGACGACTGACGAAGAACGATTTGCCCTGAACAACAACAGTTAGAAATTAGCACCAACATGTTAACAGTTTATTCTCATGACGTTGTTGTGATTCGGATTAAAACACGGTTTATATAGATTTACTAAAAGACGCCATATGTTTGAGTCAATCCACAATAACCTCACTCTACAATGCAACCAACTTGTCGCATATTGACGCATATTGACGCTTTCCCATGTCGTCAATCTCTGACATCTAATGACTTACACTGACTTCTATCTAAGGGATGCTCATGACCAAGCGGCAGAACATGGCGACTCGGAAGAGAGATCGAGGTCCAGTAACACATGATGACACACGTATATATGATCAAGTATTTTTATTTATTTATAGTGTTTACTTAACGTTTGTTTATCCCATTGATGTAAAAAAAATCTTTTCCTAGTTACACCCGGCCATCGTCAGACACAATGTGAAAACAGGCAGACAACGTATGGAGGCTTAAAAAAACACAGCGATGGGAATATAACGCATTAATGAGGCATCAAAGAAGACAGGGTTATATTTATTAGAGCCATCAAACAGGTCCAGCTTCTGTATTTTAAAGTGAAAGCTGCACAAGACCACTTCAAAGGCCTTCTTCTCTCGGTTTCATGTTTGTGTTTTAGTTTCGCTGAAGGAGATGTCGTGTATCTTTCGACATCTGGATTATAATGTTTTGGTTAGAAGACAAAAAGAGAAACATAAGCCAGTCTAAGACACCCTTCAGGTCCAGAGGCATCCGCTGGCCGCGGAACAGACCTGAAGTTCATGCCTGTAAATGGAAACAAACGCGGTGCAATGATTAAGACGTAGTCGCTGATTTATGAAGGTAAAATGTGAAGGCCGTTTCTCCCGCATTTCTGTTTATTTCTGCTGCTGCCTTTGTTTGTTCCTGTATTTCGTAACGTATCAGAGGGGAGAGACCACTTCATAAGCGAGTCACATTTCTGTAAAAGACAGAAACGTGTTTTTTACGTTTGAACGGTTCAATAACTACAGTTAACACATGCAGTACATTTAAAAAAAAAAAACCACTGTTACTGTCGTTAGGGTCCACTAATCTTTCCGTACCAGTTGCAGCTCCACACTCAAGAAATGTACACAAAAATAAGTATTTTTCATTTCAATGTAATGGGGTTTCAGTGTATTTTTATGTTTCCTTTACACCTAATTGAAATATAAAGTGTAATTCTTCTGTAAACTTGTGATATTATCGTTGGTGCAAAATGTACAGTATTTACCTTGTGACAGGACCTGTTTGTTTTCTCTTAAAGCCACTGTTTTATGACAAGCAGAGCCATGTTTTTCTGTCACTTTCTTGATTAGTTATATTTTCTTTTCTGCTTATTTGTTTTTCATTAATATGTTGATGATCATAGTATTTTTTCAGCATCAGAACTGTACGTTTCTTTCTTTCTTTCTTTCTTTCTTTCTACATCTTCTTTTTTTTTTTTTTAGACAAGTACTTTCGTTTTGTATGTTTTCTTCCTCTGTGCACCGTTCGAGTGTGACAAGACAGGTTGTGTTAAACAGAGGATGTGGAACCAGACTGTGACGCTTCCGTATTTGACAGACGTTAATTCCTCAGAAGGGCAGACTGATTGCAAAACACCGTAACCGTGTGTAACGTTCAGTTTAGTTGTATTCTCACTGTCGTATAAATATGTTATGGCTCAATATAATTTCATCACTTCATTTTGTTCAGCGGTAATGAAAACGTTTGTTCCTCTAAACCAGTTTCTTCCCAACTGACTTCATAAAACCTTCATTATGCTGATCTGAAAAGAGGAGGTCCTTTACAGCCTTGCAAAAGAAATATCAAGCAGTTTTATATGAACCGTTATTTATTGTTTTCCAATGATAAAATGTGATTGATCTGTGTTTGATTTTGAATTCTGATGTTTTGTTTATGTTGGAATCAGACAGTAATATATGTTACGGCTACAAAAATGCATAAATAATTTATGAAAAAAAAACACAAAAAACCTGTTGTCGGTTTTATTCGCGTATTTAAACGTACATCAGTGTGGACGTAGCCTCAGTTTCTGGGCTTCACTGTCAAAAGTGGTGGGAATCGCCATAGCGACCGTGCGCACGCCTCCACACACACACACACACACACACACACACACACACACACACACACACACACACACACTGCAGTCTGCACTAGACAAT